>PVIH01006694.1:0-108237 GCA_004025045.1 Sigmodon hispidus
CTAAAATTTGCAGGCAAATGGATGGATTTGGAGAATATCCTCCTGAGCGAGGTATCACAAACCCAGAAAGATAAGCAGGGGATGTACTCACTCATTAGTGGTCTCTAAACAAACTAACAAGAAAAAAGCCAAGCATGCCCAAGCTGCAAACCACAACCACTAAACAGCTTGGGATCAGAAACACCCTGGACTGACCCTTTGGATCCCACTACACCTATAGGAACACATGACTCACTCTTGAGGGAGGGAGGACAAAACTGGATTTGCCAGGAGTGGAGACTGAACTAAGCTTTATTGGATCAGTGGGACCATGGGACTGTCTGCTGCCTGCCCAGGGAGGGGATGGGGAGTTGTGGAGAAAGAAAAAATGACCTGATGTGGTGAGAGGGGGAAGGGACCTTGAATGGGGATATACAGGGATAGGAAAAAAAAAATCGAGAGGGAAAGCTGAACACAAAGTAATTTTACATGTAGCAAATTATTTGCATTATCACCCTTGATAAGTCATGCTTATGATTTTTATCTTCTTTATGGTTATTGTTAACTTATCAGCATTTTAAATTCAATTTACTGTTTTTCTTGATAAATACAAAATAAAATAAAATAAAAATAAAAAAGTTAAAATACAAGCAACAAAAAATATTCATCTTTTGAATTGAAAAGTTTTTTTAAAAAAAAATTCATTTCCTTCTATTCCATTCTCATTTTGAACCTTGAATTAGCTACACCACAGCTGCTGCTGCTCCTGGCCCTGCTGCTGTGTAGACATTTGCAGAACAAACCGGCACAGGGCCACCAAGCCCACTTGGAAGAGCATGCTGCTCATGGATCTGTTCAGCACCATGGAGAAAGGTTTGCTTAGAGAAAAGCTAAGGCACCCATATCTTACAAATGCAGGTTGGTCCTCTTGAAGGGAGGTCATTCATGGGACAGCAGGGGCGGTAAATACTTGGCAAGTTTTACTGGCCTGTCTGGAGATAAGAAGCCAGCTGCGGCTTCAACTGGTGCAAGGTCAAAGTGAAAACTGCAGGAAGCAGGTTGGTGCAAACAACAGAAAACAAACAAGGAAACCGGCAGAAAGAGGATCTAAATATCTAAAAGATGTCCTGACGCACATCTGGGCTGAGGTGGCTGCCTGGCTCTGGGTGGTTTCTGTCCTGTCTGTTTAGGCTCCTCTCAAGTAAGTCTCCACCCACAGTATGTTTGTAAGAAAAGCAGGCAGCAAAGTTAGTTACACCTCTGCATTTATTATCATCCTCTTGAGTATTATTAACTTTTACACTCCCCATAAAAAATAATTTATCACTAAAATAATTTGCTTTGTGTTAGGGTTCACTGTGCTCCAGTGCTTTCTTGCTCATTAACTGAGATATTTTTACTTAATGAGCCAAGATGGCCTTTGTACTTAACATTTGAATTGATTTCTAACACTTCACTTTTGTAATAATTTGTTGTATAATTTCAAAAAAAAATATGTGGGGCTCTTATTTTGCAATGTCAAAGAAAATCAATCCAGAAACTTGCTAATTTTGTGTGATGCTTTAAATGGTAAGAAATGGTTTAATTCTTAACTAACCATTAAGGTTGCATGAAAAATTATTTATTTGTGCAACAATAAAATAAGGTTCTTATATTTATATCCCATAGATTACTGGTGTATCTCTCAACCCACAGCAGCAAAACTTCTTTTTGCAATAGATGATGATTAATGTACTCGCACTGATCAGTGGGCGAAGAATAAGGGACTGTGAAGCACTTAACTGTAAATGTGACATCTATATCAAGTCTATCTCCAAATCTCAGAGACCATCACAGAAGAGGAAGTAGCAAGATTGTAAGGGCCAGAGGTAGTAAATGTCAGCAATAAACAGTATCTTCTGACAGGAGAGGACCCTGCAAACATGATCTCATGGCAAATGTGACCACATGTACAAGACTTGCTTGAGATGTGAGATAATTATTTGTTTGCACTAGGAAGTAACTAAAGGAATTTTGAAGTGGATGCATCTATTGATTGCTCAAAAGTTAATCTAAAAAAAAAGTTTTGAACTGATTATTTTTTTTAAGCCAAAGTTGCTATACAGAGTAACTTGTACTATTTCCTGCATGGTTGTCACCACTTTCTGACCTGAAACTAAGAAAAGGAAGATTTGTTTGAAAATGGAAAACAAAATATTCTAATGATTGTTTTCATTTTGTAGAGTCTAGAGAATCTAAGTATCTTCCCTTAATTTCATCAAGAAAACTTCTCTTTTCTTATGTGAATTGGTGTTTTGCCTGCATGTATAACTGTGTAACAGTGTCAGATCTTGGAATTACAGACAGTTGTTAGCTGCCACGTGGATGCTGGGAATCGAACTCAGGTCCTCCGGAAGAACAGTCAGTGTTCTTAACCATTGAGCCATCTCTCCAGCCCAAAAACTTCTCTTTTCAACAAACAGAAACCATAATAAGAAATCACAGCCTGTCTAAATGCAGAGGCTGATTGGCTCAGAGGTGATTGTTAGGAAAAGTACAAAGGTTGTATAAGCCAGAACCAGAGAAGCAGGAAGTGTGCTGTAAGATGTATCTCCTAGGAATGTCAGATGCTACATACACATTAAGTCTCACCAACATGACTACCTAAACACAAGCCAACAAGGAATACACCAATAGACATGCTAGCATGAACAGTGTTAGAAGAAGCCCATGAGGCATCAACCCTACACAAAGAACGACAGGTAACTTAGGAATGCTGAGATCAGGAGACACAGTCTTCCCATATCAAGTGGTCAGCCCTAAAAGCATAAACATACAAGTACATGCTTTATAGATCTATATAATTACAGACTACACAGGTTATATTGATGTGTTTAGGAATATGTGCGAGTGTGTGCATAAATATATGTTCAGCAAAAATTAAAGAAAAAGAGGCCATAAATTTGAAAGTGACAAAAAAATGGGTATATGGGAAGGTTTGAAATGAAAAAAGAGAAGAAAATATGTAATTATATTATAATCTTTAAAATAATTAAATAGTAAAACTGTCCTGATTCCATTGTTTTCAAGGATTAGCATGATCCAAAATACAAAAAAAAAAAAATTAGCAAATATTGAAAACTTGAGCCAAAATATGGGTTAAAGAAAAACAGGGTACTTATAAATTATTTGAATCATTTTTCAGCAAAATTGATTTCCATTCTCAAGCTTCCTTTGATCATTGATGAATTGCTTTTTTAATATAAACAGAGGCTCTTTCAGTGGCATTCGGCAATGCCGTTCTAGAAAATGAAGATTAATTTTTTTAAAGAAAAAGAAAAACTTGTGGTTATCTAACATGTCTTGATCCTGTCAACTTGTTATATCTGTTTCTTCACTCTGAAATATAGACAGTTCTGAAATATATTTAGGATCTAGTGTTCTATCTATAGAAATGACTACAGCAGGTGTCATTAGGAATGCCTATGTGCGTGGATATGTCCACAAAGGTGGGTTAGCCTCTCCTCAATCTTGAATCTCTTTATCCTACAGCCAGAGTAGCACAAGGAATCCTCTCGTGCAGCCATCTGATCTGAACTGGTCAGACATCCTATCTGTGGATCTCAGGAACATCCCAAGCAAACAGCTTTTATTTTACTTCTCACACGCTATCATAATTGCCTCTTTATTCATCCATCTGTGGGAGCCCAAAATGGCAGGTAAATGAGTGATTAAACATATGGCCAAACTCTCAGAAGTGAAATTAACATCCCACTCCCTAGATTGAGAAAGATAAAGCAACCCAGTGATGACAATTTTTTAAAGAATGGAACAGCCTGTCAGAAAGAACATGGAAAATGTGTTTTGTTTTCCTGGGGAAATGTTTTTTTTTTTTTTTCTAGTTTTTAACAGTAGGTTTCTGTTATGGCGATTTATTTCTCCAGAACGGTTTCTATTTAGTTGTAATTTAAATATATGAGTTGCATTGACTTCTCCAGATTTTAGAAAAGATTAACAGTTAATAAACCATAGTTGGATGGAAAGAATGACTTCTAATGTTGTACTGCACAGTAGAATAATTATGAGTAACAGCAACTAATTGATATTTTGAGTGAGCTAGTAGATAGGATTTTTATTTATTATCTTGCACACAAAGAAAGAATACATTTTTAAGATAATGGATATAAAAGTTACTCATATACAAGTACTGGGTTTGTGCCACTGATTTGTTTATTGGGAAGAGAGGGATTTTGATTTTGTTTGTTGTTGGTTTTGTTTTTTTTTTTTTTTTAAAGACAAGATCTCACTGTATAACTCAGTTTGGTGTCAAATCATGATTCTGTTTCAACCCTTCCAAATGATGGAAATGTGTGTGTGTGTGTGTGTGCCACAACACCTGACTTTGTTTACATGTATTGAAATATTAAAGTATAGCCCATAAATATATACATTTCCAAGTGATGATAAATAAAAACACAGGAGGAAAGATAGCCTCTTTAACAAATGGTACTGGGAAAACTGGAGACTCATGATTATAGGATTGATACTAGGTCTATTCCTCTCACCCTGTACAAATTAAAAACCAATTAAAAATGCATCAAAGTTCGTAAATGAGACCTGAAGTTCTGAAACTGCTTAGGGGAAACGCTTCAAGAACTTTAGGAAAAGGACTTCAACAGCTCCGAAAATAATTCCAAGAATTGACAAAGGGATTATAAAATGAGAAAGCCTCTGCACAACCAAGTGAGGAGGTCGCCTACAGTAGAATGGGAGAAAATCTTTTGCCAGCAAAATATCTGACAGGTGATTAGTATGGAGATCTACAAATAACAGATGAGATCAAGGCAGAGATCCACGGCCACACATTATGTGAATAGAAAGTCTACATTGGAGGTTTTCATCTGGTCCCTCCCCTTGAAGACTGAGGGGCCCCCCAGGAAGAGGAGAAGGAGAGAGTGTAGGAGTCAGCGGGGATGGAGGACCCCAGGAGAACATGTTCCACAGAACAGCTAAGCATGGCTCACATGGGCTCACGGAGACTGAAGCACAAGCCCAGGGTCTGCAGGGCTCCGCACCTGCTCCTGTTATATGTTATGGCTGTGAGCCTGGTGTTTTGTGGGATTCCTAACAGTGGGAGCGGGTACGTCTCCGACTCCTTCACCTCCACTCGGGACTCTTCCTCCCGCTGGGTGCCTTGTCCAGCCTCGATATGAGGGCTTTTGTCGCGTCTCACTCAATCTTGTTTTGTCCTGCTTGGTGGCTGTCTCTTGGAGGCCTGCCCTTTTCTGAAGGGAAACAGAGCGGGAGCAGATCTGGGGGAGAGGCGAGGTGGAGATCGCTGGGAGGAGTGGAGAGTGCTCAGGATGGATTGTATGGGAAAGGAATCTATTTTCGATTTTAAAAATCAATCAATCAATTAATTAATTAAAAATTAAACATCAGAAAACAGAACCATCCAATCAGTAAATGAGCAAATGAAATGAATAATTCTCAAAAGATGAAATACAAATGGTCAACCAATACTGGAAAAAAAAATGTTCAACATCCTTCACCATCAGGGACATGGAAGTCAAAACTACACTGAGAATCTGTCTTACTCATGTCAGACTGTCAGAATAGCTATCACCGGGTGGGGTGGTAGGGGGAGTTGACACATTACTCGTGGAAATCGGTATGCACATTCTTCAAAAATGTAAAAGAGAAACTATGTGAAGACCCAGCTACACTACTCATGAGCATGTATGTACCCAAAGGAATCTGATTCAGCACACACACACACACACATACTGGCTCATTCATGCTTACTGCAAAGAGAAGAATTATAAACTCAGCTTCAAAAGATTAATGGATTTGTAAAGGTGATATGTAAACACAGAGAACAAAATCATGCCATTTATAATAGAAGGATGAAACTCCTGAACATCACAATGAGCAAAATAAACCAGACGCAGAAAGACAAACAACATGCTTTCTCATCTATCAGAGCCTAGGAGAAGGTAAACATATATGTACACACACAAGTGCAACTGTGCCCATGTGCTATGTGTATATGTGAGTGTGCGCACGTGCACAATCACTTTGGCATGAAAATAGAAGGGAGACTTTTGAAAAGACAAAGAAGAGGGGCAAGGAACAAGATAGGGATGGGGGTGAATGTGGTCAAAGTATGTGGTGCATCTGTACAAAAATGTCACTGTAAAACCCACCACTTGAATGTCCATAGCATCCTATCTGCTTAGCCATTGGATTATAACATTTGTTGGTGGAGATTGGAAAATTTATCTGTGAAATCCTGCAGAATTCATTTTTCTATTTCCAATATTTGCTGAAGTTAAATAAAAATTTTCAAATCATTGATGTAATAAAATATGAAACAAAACAAAAAAACCCACCACTTTGTAAAACCAGTACAAAGTTTTGAGATGGTAAATAACTCTTAAAATAACAAAAAACTTTTCCAACTTCAAGGCCATGAGATACCCTAGCACTTGCCCCAGAGCCTCTTAGTATGTCAGAGACCTTTTCCCAGGAGGAAGAAACATCCCTACTGGAATCCTAACCTTTCTTCAAGGGATGGCGTGTGAATATTCTACATAGACTCCAGTATCTCTCATCATAGTTTTTGTGAGCAGCCCCATTTACTCAGATTCTTGGATGAAAAAAAAAAATCTATAAATTTACGTGGCTAAGAGAAGACCTCCATCTTGGTCCTTGGAGATCTCAGGAAGCAGAGACACAGGCTCATCTTTCTTGGTGATGGAGTATGCTCCCCAGAGCACTCTCTCCATTTTCAAAGCTTCCACTGAGGCATGTTGGGACTGGAGCCCTACTTTGTTACTTGGGCCCTGGACTCTTCCCATGGATTTAAAAAACAAACAAACAAACAAACAAACACAAGAGATCTTTAGGTATGTCACAGTCCTCTTTCTATTATAACTGGAATGTTATCGTACCATTTCCGGATGTCTCATTGAAAAGAAAGAAAACATGAGCCTCTGTAACGTCTTATTTATTGACATTATATTTGCAGTTTACCCAGGCTCACATGTGGAAAAGGACAAGGTCAAAAGTACCCGAACATATCCGACAAGGAACTCTGAGGTCTGGCCGCCTCTTCCTTTCAGGTGAAGCTGAGTGGATGGGGTGGGCGACTGATCTTCTGCCGTACACATCCCAAACTTAAACTTTAGTTCTGTTGACTTCTGTGCAACAACCAGATACAAACACATAGTTCTTTCCGGAAGAAGGGTAAATGGGCCCGTGGCAGAACCGTGCCATTTACGGGATGTATAGAGATACCAAAGCAAAAAAGCTACATAGTCTTGCCCCAGCAATCTGTTGCTGTTCTTTTCTTATTGGGCATGAGATTCACAACAGGAAGTCCAAAGATTAAATATTTCACATCTTGCAGCCCTTTTTAGTGTTCATCTTCTGCATAGATAAAAGTGAGGTTCATAATGCTTAAAAATAGGGGCTGGAGGTTAGGAGCACTGGCTGTTCTCCCAGAGAACCAAGGTTCAATTCCCAGCACCCACATGGCAGCTCACAACTGTCTGTAGTTCCAGTTC
Source organism: Sigmodon hispidus (assembly GCA_004025045.1). Classification (NCBI taxonomy): domain Eukaryota; kingdom Metazoa; phylum Chordata; class Mammalia; order Rodentia; family Cricetidae; genus Sigmodon; species Sigmodon hispidus. The sequence continues at coordinate 7,527 of PVIH01006694.1, forward strand.
CAGAGATCTGACACCTTCATACCAATGCACATAAATAAAGCTAAATAAATTAAAAAAAATAATGCTTGAAAACAAAGTTTGCAAGACAAATGAAATCATTCCAGTAATCAGAATAGAGCTTGTGTTTCCCTAGAATAACTCATGTAATTTCATTAACTGAATTAATAGGTGAATTTAAATTGGATATTTTGTATCATTAAGACATCCACACACACATTTGTTTTGCATAACAGTTGCATAACCCTGCAAGGGAAACTAAAACTGAAGATAATAGCCTCACCAGCATGATTAAAATTAATTAAACACGCATTAGTACCTTCACACAGTTACACACTAGTGCTTTAAGTCTTTGGATTGGGAAACACTATAATTCAAACATTCAATCATTTTAATACTTTCTGTGAATTACATATACACCACGGCTGTGCTCCCTGATGCTGTAAACAAAAGATACAGTTGGAAAACACATGCTGTAATAATTAAACTGGTATTATGCTGACACCATCTTTCTTCCAGGAGCTTGTAACATCTGTATTGACTGTGATAAGCATTGATTATCTGGAGTGATGTAAATATTTGGGGAGTTAATGACAATCAGGAATTCAGGGGACGCTAAGACAGCAAAGATAAATCACAGGAAATCCAGATCAAAGCAGGATTGCGAATTAGCTTGTTTTTATAGTTAATGACTCGCTATAAAGTGCATAGACACGTCTTTCCTCCAATGAAATGCACAAGGAAATGCCATAAAGCAGCAGCCCGCCCTGTGTTGCATTTTCTGTACATCTGTCGAATTTCCATATGTGGAGAGGAGGATGTCGACAGAGCACTACAAAGACTGAATTGATCCAATCCATCAAGTACTTAGCATGCACTTTCAAAATCATTACAAAGTTCTTTGAATTATTAAGACCTTTTTTCAAAAGAAAAAAAAAGCCCCCAACTTATAAATCTTGCATTTCCTGAACGGTTAATTTAAGGATGCTAAGGTCAGCAGTAACCCAGGTCCAGTGAAGATTCTAACATTTCCCTTCAAATTGATACAAATTGGCCTGATACTAAGCCACATAAAAGCATAGATATGTAAAATCTCAGGGGCCAGCAAAATGGGTAAATGTGCTTGCAGCCAAGACTGATGACCTCAGTTCAATCCCAGAGCTCACATAATGGAAGGAGAAAATCTACTCTCACAAATTGTCTTCTGACCTTCACACTTACACAGTGGCCTGAGTACATCTACATATATGCTTGCACATGCATACATACACACAATAAATAAACTGAAGTGTAATAGAAAGATTTTTTTAAGTCACTCAGCACCAGCAAGTTGATATAAGGTTCTCACTGCAAAGCATCCATGAGAGTGAGCCTTCCATGAGAGTGAGCCTTCCATGGATATGAACCTTCCATGGGTGTGAACCTTCCATGGGTGTGAACCTTCCATGAGTGTGAACTTTCTGTGAGTGTGAACCTCACAAGGGTGTGAACCTTCCATGGGTGTGAACCTTCCATGAGAGTGAACCTTCCATGGGTGTGAACCTTCCATGAGTGTGAACTTTCTGTGAGTGTGAACCTCACAAGGGTATGAATCTTCCATGGGTGTGAACCTTCCATGAGTGTGAACCTTCCATGAGAGTGAATCTTCCATGGATGTGAGCCTTCCATGGGTGTGAACCTTCCATAGGTGTGAACCTTTCATGAGTGTGAACCTTCCATGAGTGTGAACTTTCTGTGAGTGTGAACTATCCAAGGGTGTGAACCTTCCATGGGTGTGAACCTTCTATAAGTGTGAAACTTTCATGAGTGTAAACCTCCCAAGAATGTGAACTTTTCATGAGTGTGAACCTTTCATGAGTGTGAACCCTCCATGAAAGGTTCCAGGAATAAACACAGTCCAAGGCACTGTACTGGGCTCTTCCCAGCTTATCAGAATAAAGACAGAAATAAAGTGTGGTCTGTTCCTCACACGGACACAATAGGTGCATAGAAACACAGTGAAGGAAATTATCTAACAAGGTCCATCACGATCTCCTTTGAAGTCCACGTCAGCTTCATGACCACTTGCCACCAAGATTCTCAAAGAATCACTCAGGGTCTGTCACTTCCTCAAAGGGACCATGTGACCCTGATGCACTTCCTCTTACTGTCCACCCACTTAACTGCTCCCAAAGTCATTGCAATGGGATATTGTCTACTTGTCTTCTGAAACATAGGTTCTGGTCCCTCTGCCTTGGGCCTCGTGCCTATTCAAGGTTCTCTTACAGCATCTTGAATGTGTCTCCACCAGAATGTGTACTACATAGTGTTGCAATGACCATTGCTTGTCCATGTCTCTGCACTCTGAGATCCTTGGCTTATCTTTTTACACCGAATAGCACAGTATGCAGCACCTACTAAACACATGATCAGTGGATGGAAAAATAAGTCAATGACACTTTCATCCTTGTTATGTAATTGGGAGTGAGTGAGAAGGACCCAGTAAGAGGTGGCCCATATTCAGAACAGAATATTTGTTTTGACTTCAGCTCATTCACAAAGTTCAGAATATTCTAAATAGGTCCTAATACTTTAGAGAAAATCTAGACCTTATGAGTTTTGAGGGCCAGATCCTGAATGAAGAGAAAAATCAAAATGAGTTTATATTGTGCCCAAGAACAAATCTCACTAATATAAATTAGTGAAGTGTAAAATACAAATTCTAGCTGGTAGTTAATGAAAACCAGATATTGAGGAAAAGCTGTAATATCAGAGAGAGGAAAAAGACCACAGTCAAATCTCACCCAGCCAACTTCTCAAGATAAAAGCTGTCTTCAACAGTCCTCAGCCAGACTCGTCACTTCTATGGAATACCTCAATGTCTGCCTATGCCTGGCTTAAATATCTTCTTTGCCCAGTTGTTTCACTTGCAGGTTCAACTCTGCATCATAATCCTAGAGTTAGGATTAAAGGTGTGAGCTACAACTGTTTGCTTGTTAGGCCTTGAACTCACAGAAACACAGAAAGATCTCTTTCTCCTGAGTGATGAGATTAAAGGCTTGGGTGACCACTCTCTCACCCTCATGGCTTGACTATGGGTGAATCTGTTCTCTGATATTCTGATTCCATTAAATATGAAAATATACCACCACAGAAGTGCTTTGCAAGTCCAGATGATTCCACTCCTATTTAGAGACAGATGCTTGGGGAATCGTAGGATAAGGAGCAGGTGTGGAAGGGGGACATGTCCACAAAATTCCATATGAATGTTAGTAATAGTAGTATTTGTAATAATAATTGGATTTATCTCATAGTTCCCAACAGAAAAAAAAATAGTTAATCACTTTGCAACATCTTTACAGAAGTTGATTACACAAAGTAAGAGGAACCTAATGTTTCTTGAACAAAGCCTGAATAAGAATGTGCATGTGTGTGAATCTACATTCACAGAGCTCTATAGGCTTGCAAATCTATAGTGGAAGGAAAATCACAGTAGTACTAGACAGTTCCCAAAGCAGAGCATGAGGAGACCTCATAATAATCGACAGCCACACAATATGTCTACTTCATTCAAATGTCAGCAGACATCCTGTGTTGTAATTGCTTGCTTGTTTGCCTGGGCTGCTGAACCTCAATGAAGACGCTATTTCACAAAGATGCAGACACGACTCAGTTGCTACCTTGATGAAAATTTCCTTGTACCTGGGAAACCATATAGACTCTTTTTGAGAAGCATTTGTATGAAAAGAACTATAATGCGTGATAGGAATGGAATTTTTAAATCACGAGTCATTCAAATAAGACAGTCTTACTTTTCTTTTTATTAAAGACTAATATGTGATTCTCCCAAGTCTTTATGGTTCACTGCTGTGCCCAGTTAAAAGCCTGGGTACTTCTATAGACTATGTTAACAGGCAAGGATGAAAGCTGCCTGAATAGGAAAGTGAAGGCAGTGTCTCTGGATACAGCTTTGCATGTGACAGATAAGGATGTCTAGAATCAATGCATCCATGTCATAGTACTCAGACAAGAAGAGTTAGTTGATCCCGGTTCCAACCAAATGCCTCCACCTCATTTAACACAGAGCAAGAGGATGTTTCTCACATCTGAGAAATACAAGCGAGCTGGAATCTGCAAGTGGTCACTGGGGGCGTGAGAGTTCCCATGGTATATTTTGTAACGTTATGTGAAATGACTACTGGTTTTAAAATGAGGTTTTCGTTAAAATGCTGACTGGGTTTATTTCTCAGAAAGAAGAACAAGAAGCAGAGGCAGCAGAAATCTATCTGCTTGAGCCTTGAGCTTCTATGCAGAGAAGGCAGCTATTTCCCATTTCCAACTTGAGAGCCTGCACAGGGAAGCCCCTAGGGTAGTAACCGGATCCAGAAAGGTCTTGGTTTTTACTCATCCTCACAAACAAATCACTGTAAAGGGAGTTGGAAGAATTGAGAGAGTTGAAAGAAGTTACTGCCAGATAAAAGGTGACCTTAAAAGCCCAATCGGGCAAAATCTTCCAGGCTCCTCCTGCACAGCCCCAGTGGGCAAACAGGAATACTGAGTTAGGAGTGTTTGATATTTTGATATTTTCTACCAGCTTTTCAAATCTTACCCACACACAAACAGAGGTCATGCCAAAGGAAACGAAAGTGTTTCCTAAATGCTATCTAATGTCCCTACATATATTAACATACATCTTCCTTCACATTTCCTATAAACTTTACATTCACCTGCCCCTTCCTTTATAACATGGGGTCTTGGGTTGGTTTGCTTACTCAGCTATGGCTCATTCTATTCATTTAGGTCCGTGGGTATTTTTTTTGAAACACTACATTTTAACTTCCCTTGCTATAACCCCCACACAGCTTTTCGTTGGTTGTTGTAAGTAACCGTCTGCGGTAGGCAGTAGCACCAGGATTAATTGTGTCTTCAGTCATTATCTTGTCCTTGCTGCTATTTTTTTTCAGACTTGTGGCCTCTGAAAATTTTCATAACAGCTTGGGGACTAAAAAGACATCTTCTTCACAATAGCACAAACTAATGCTCTGTAGACCCAACAATGGATGTTTATTACCACCTTACAGAACTAATTACCTTCAGATCACAGGTTTTATTCAAATCGATTCAATCTCATCCAAAGCCGCCTGTGAACCCTTACAGAGTCTTCCAGTGCAGCCCACTATGGAGAATGATTGTAGCATTTCCTTGTGTGCACAAAAAAAAGAGAGATAGATTCATATTAAATCAAAAAATAAAGCCTTTAGATTTTAATGGAACAAGAAGGTTTAGTCACTGTATAGAATATGAGTTGAAAGTCTGCTACTGAAGACTTAATTTAGTCTCAGTCAGTCCTGGCCTCGCTCCAGCACACGGCTGCGTCGCTGCACCAGGTTAATACATATCAGCCTACTAGGCTGAGCTGAGCTCTAGTTTATGATGACCCATTTGCCTAGACATAATAGGACATATATGTATTCCTTTACCCTTGGCATCCACTGAAACGATAAAACATTTCAGTTTATCTTCTCACTACTTGAGCATGTATTCCATTCAAAAGGAACTTAAGTAATTTGTTTCAAACATTTGTCTTACACATAAAATCAAATATTTTATTAGATGTTATACAAAAATTTTCATTTGTATGCTGTGTTTGATCCTTAAGTATTTCATAGAGATACTATTAGCCCCATTGTATAGATAAGCAAAGTGAAGAATTTAAGTCATTTTTTCAAACTTCTAGAGCAAGTGGCATAACCATAATCCAGACCCTCAACTTCAAAACCCACTAAGCAAGTGGCTTATTTTTTACTATAGACATATTCATTAGTGTTACAATATTAATATATTCTATATTACTTGATGTATTTTGATAACTGTGTTTTATTTCTATTCCATAGAAATACAATGCTAAAGGATATTTAAGCCTCCTGAGAAACCTGAAGTCCTATGATTTTACTACTCTAGTACAATGGTTCTCAACATGTGGGTCGCTCCCCTCTTTGGATTTGAATGACCTTTCTGCAGGTGTTGCCTAAGATCATCAGAAAACATAGTTTTTGTATTACAATTCATAGACAAAATTACAGTTATGAAGTAGCAACAAAAATAATTTTATGGTTGGGGGGGGTCACTGTATGTGGAACTGTATTTATGGTTGTGAGCCAAGCCTTTAACGGCTGAGCCATCCCTCCAGCCCTGTGGAACTGTATTAAAGGATCACAGCATTAGGAAGGTTGAGAAGCCAAAAAAGGAGTGTACATGTATTCCGTCTCACTTTACAAACATTCCCAGAACTAGAGAGATGGCTCTCTCAGCTTGCTGCACACAAGCATGGGGATTTGCGTTCAATTCCTGGAATTCATGTAAAAAGTTGCATAGTGGTACAAGCTAGTAGCCATAGCATCAGGTAGGCAGGAACAAGAGGGTCCTGAGGACAGGAGAATCCCAGGTCCCAGAAAAAGACACCGCCTCTGAAGACCAGATGGCTGACTGTTCTGTGGAACAACACCCAGGTTTGATCTCTGATTTCCACAGACAGACATGTACCAACACATACACACAAAGGTTAAATGCCATTGATACATAGAGATCCGGTGATTTTTTTCTGATTACCACTCACTGTCAAATAAATTCTACCGTAGGCTTAGCAGTCTAGAACATGCATTTGTCTTGAGGTGATCTCTATATGGTACAGTGTTATCAAATGATCAATACAAAGATTGAGACACATGCAAAGGCACCTGTCAGAGGAAAATCATTATTAAAGCTTGTCATCTTGCACCAATTTTTCTAACCTCTCAATGGGACCTTTTAACATCTATCAAGATGATGTTATGGCTTGGAGGTGAAATGTCTCCAACAGGCTCCTGTACTTGAACACTTGGTCCCCAGTAAATGAGACCAACTATTCAGTGAGTTATGGAAACTTTCGGATTTTGCCCCAAGTTGGAAGTAGGTCCTGAGGCTCAACTTCCAGGACCAGTTTCCATGTACTGATTCACAATGATGTAAACAAGCACCTTCTCACACTTGCTGTCATACCCGGAAGCTGTTCGAGCCGCCATGCCTTCCCTAATCTGATCCAAAGTAAGTCCTTCCTCCCTTATCAAGTGTATTGTCACGGCAACAAGAAAAGGAAGGATTCAGAAGGGAACTCTTAGAAGGTCACATTAGTTACCACTCAACTATGTTTGTGCAAGATCTTAACAAAAATTAGTGTTCAGATCTCTGGAATCTCACCCTAAATTTCCTTACGTTGTTTGATCCGATGACTCTTCCTTCCCTTTGCATTAATTGTCAGCCTAGATAAGCACTGGACTTCACCTCTAAACTAGCTGATGAGAAACAGTTTTGAGGTTCTTTTAAGATGAAGTGATGCAGCTTCTGTTCATCGCGTGGTCTCCTAAAGCTCTCCAGTTACAAGTGTCTTCAGGCTTTTCTCTTCGGTACTTCTTCACATCCAGATGTCCTGGGCAAATTCACCCCAGCCATTCTTTGGTGTAGACGATTGGCGCAGTAAAAAATTTTGCAATATGCTTGTTCATCTTGGGCAATGCATTCTTAGGAGGAATTTAGGCACTCTGATCCAAGAAGATTCGAAGGTTACTAGCCAGGCTCTACCCATGTTTTACATTATTCCCATTGGGCTCAATCTACTGATATGTGGCTGAGTAATACCCACCACCACCACCTATTAACATTATACAAGAGGCAAAGAACTTTTGCATTTAATATGTCAACTAACACTCAAAATCAAGGGAATTTACACAAAGTGTAAGTATTCCTTAATCAGCCTTCTTTCTAGAAGCAAGAAGCCTGCTCACAATACAAGCACAGTTAATGAATCCCAGGGCAATGTTCTTCAGCCCTCAAGCAGGTGTCCAGAAAACCAGACATCCCCCTATGTATAGTTTACATTCCTACCGTGAACTTGTGAGGTCTACATACTGGCTTGCAGATACTCCCAAGAGAGGATATTTCCACTGAAAAGTGAGTATTAAAAAAAAATTTCAAATGCAAGAGATAAAATATGAATTTAAGTGAGAAATGTTAATTTAATCTTATTGCCATTTGATTTTATTGACTTTTTTATACAATATATTCTGATCATGCTTTTCTCCTCACCCAACTCCTCTCAGATCGGCCCCACATCCCCACCCAACAAACTCCATGTCCTTTCTGTCTCTTTGTTTTTTCCTAGACAGACTTTGTGTAGCCCTAGCTGTCCTGGAATTAGCTCTGTAAGTCAGGCCAGCCTCAAAGTCTCAGAGAATCACCTTCCTGTGCCTCCCAAGTGTTGGGATTAAAGGTGTACATCACCACCTCCCACCCTCCTCTCACCCACCTCCCCATTCTCTAATCCCTTTAAAATAACAACAGCAACAAAACAAGAAATACACACAAAACCAGAAACCAAAATATACCATCAAAAGACAATTAGACAAAAAAAAAAGTACCCAAAACAAAGCTACCCGAGACAGAAAGTCTGTAGAAATATCAGTGAGTACATTTTGTATTGGCCGTCTATGCTGGGCATAGGACCTACCTTGAAATGTGGTTACTATTCTCAATAAGACTCCATTGGAGAAAACTAATTTTTTCTTTGCAAGAGGGTATCAATTACAAACAGCTTCTTGGTTAGGGGTGGGAGCCCATGTCTACTTCCTCTCTCAGCACTGAGACCTCATCTGGCTTGAACCCATGCAGGCCCTGTGCATGCTGACAGTCTCTGTGAGTTCACAAGTGCATCAGTCCTGTTTGGTCTACAAGATACTGTTTTCTTGGAGTCATTTACCCCTTCTGGCTCTTGGAATCCTTTGCCTTCCGATCTTCTCTTCCAAATATATCTCTGAGCCCTGAGAGGAGGGATCCGATGTACGCCTGAGTGTTCCAAAGTCTCTCACTCTTGCACACTGGCCTGTTGTAGGTCTTCGTGTTAGTTGCTATCTGATGTGGATGAGCAAGGTCCTGATCTGAGTCAAAGCCTAGTGTGAACCTGGTAAGGGGGGCTCCTTGTACGAAGTGTTTCTGGTTATCAGAAGTTGACACAAAGGAATGGAAATGACTTAGAAAGGAAGCCTGAGAGGGTCCAGTGATGTAAATTTTTGAGTGCAGAAAAAGAACTTGGGGTGTTGGAGAGAGGCTCAGTAGTAAAGAGAACTGGCCTCTCTTCCAGAGGACATAGGTTTGATTCCCAGCATCCACATGACCGATGTCCTCTACTGGCCAACATTAGACACCAGCTATAGTCATAATGCATAGCCGTAAATGAAGGCAAAATGCTCACACATAAAATTTATATATATACACATATTTTAATTATATATAGTAAAAGAGTTTTTCCATGTGTTTCTAAATGAAAAGTAATAACTAGCAACATGCTTCAATACTTTCACTCCAGCAGACATATTTATAGGAACACAGCAGCAATTTCTTTTCATTTTAAAGTAATCAATTACTAGGCCCACATTACCCTTTCAACATACATCCTCCAGACCTGTACTGTTGGAGAGAAGGAAAGCTGGGTTCAGAGCCCTTACCTGAGTCTTTATCCCTCTGCTCCCTTTCCAAAGAGAGACACCCTTCCCGCCTCTTCCGAGTCTTCCCATGCTTCATTCCCATAAGGTATAAAAACAGAGGTAGCAGAAGGACAGTCTGAGATATTGGTGTCTGGGTGGATCAATTACAACATAGCTTTGCCTGTAGGTTGTGTATATGGTGTGCTCTCATGGTGGTGAAAGGCGCCATAATGAACTCTGGCAGCTCAATACTGAATCTAGGCTAGAAGGAGCACACATTAGGGTTACATTTCTGTGGCTGCCTGGTCAGCTTATGAGAGGAAACAATTTTCCTCCCTGCCATCCGGGGCATGCTCACAGCACTTAATCTGGTTATATATTTGCTCCTCCCTCGTGCATATTTAGTTGAAATGAACTTAACAAGACGTAATAACTACAAATGTGACAGCTGTTCCAAGAACCCTCTCCAGCGCATCCTTTGAGAACATAGCACTTCTCTTTCTCTAATGGTAATTTTTTTCCTCAATTCTTGGCGCATCTAGAAAATGTAACATTTGAGGACTGGAGAGATGGCTCAGCGATTAAGAGCACCGTCTGCTCTTCCAGAGGACCCGAGTTCGATTCCCAGCACCCACATGGCAGCTAACAACTGTCTGTAGTTCCAGTTCCAGGCAAACACCAAGGCAAACAAATAAATAAATAATAAATAAATAAAGTTTAAAAAAAAAAAAGAAAATGTAACATTTACTCACAGACACATGAGCTAATTGGAGGGGGAAAACATCTATACCCATGTTCTGAAGAGACACAACTGAAATAAAGTTTTACTTTCTGTGCTTAGTAATTACAACGATCAAATTATCAACAACATGTGGGGTAAGATTACATTTCTGTTTTGATCAAATTTGCAACAATAATAGTTTCCTCCATCCAAAGATTTTTCGGAAATCCACCAGTTTTCCAAAACATTACCATTTTAAAAATTCAAGCAGATTGTTCCAGCTCCAGCCCCCAGCAGGCATTCCTGAGGAACCCACAAGTCATTCTGATCAGCAACACAGGCAACCCACCTACAGATTTCATCTTCCTCCATCTTCTCCAAATCCAACCCCAGTCTCATGCACATCTCTGTAGCAGACACCTACAAGCTGTGGCTTCTCCCTCCTCTCTGCCCCATCTCAGATGGATCATACAGATCTTCCTCCCCATCCATCCTGTCATCCTGCCCCCCCCAATCAGACATTCACCGGGAACCCACCAGCCAAGCCCACCAGAGAAGGATACAGTAGGCAAGTTTCAGATCTTGACTCTCCTTCAAAGACAATCCCCCAGTCTCATCCCCAGCTCTATAGCCAAGTCCCTGTTGTGGCCTCTCAGCACTCCCTACCTCCGTTTCCAGGTGATTCAGCCAATCCTGATGGAGCACCCTACTTCCCTACCCCCATGGCCCCCTTAACATGCTCTCATCACACTTCCTTTCATCTCCATGTCAGCTTCCAAGACCTAGAAACACATTTTACCTGGAACTCCCCAGCGACCACACCTATCAGGATCCCAGAAGAATTTCAGCCCAAGCAACACACAGTGACCTCAGGTTCTCTCCTGAGAACCAGTGAGGACAATGGAAAGCAAAGAACAAACACCCAACCAACAAAGACCAGACCAGATATCGGCACCTAGAATTACCACCTTCCCAAACCCAGATGCCGACATCAGCACAAAAACACGATCAATAACAGCCAGGACACAGGCACAAAACATTAAACACACAAAACAAAGAGAGAATATTATTAAAAGCTACAAAAGAAAAAGATCAAGTAATACATAATAGAAGACCAATACTAATAGTTTTGATTTCCCCATAAAAAGATACAGACTAAAAGAATGGACGTAAAAACAGAATCCATCCTTCTGCTGCATCTAAGAAACACATCTTAACATCAAAGAAAAACATTACCTGATGTGGGAATGTCTTTCTGTATGATGTGAATATCATTCTTTAATTAAAGGAACTATTTTGGTCTATATCAGGCACTATAGGTAGGCAGGGAAATCAGAACATAGGGAGAAGAAGGAGGGTGGACTCAGACAGAGATGATCCAGCCACCGAAGAATCAACATATAACGAAATAGGTAAGCCATGGTCTACATGGCAGGATGGATTAATGAAAATGGATTGAATTAAGAAGAAAGAGGTAGCTAGCAATGTGCCTGAGACATAGGCCAAGCAGGATGAAATTAACATAAGCATTTGTGTGTTTCTTTGGGACTTTGGGATTGCTGGTCCAGATAAGCTGCTGCAGGTAGGTCCAGGCTGCAGGTCTGTGGGTCTGGACTGCCAGCCAGATGGGGGCCAGAAACTTCATGTTATAATTATCTCAGGGTATTCCAAGCAAATGAACTTAAGAAGCAAGCCAGAGCATCCATTTTAATACCTGCCAAAATAGGCTTCAAACAAAATTAATCGGAAGACATAGGGAAGGACAGTACCTCCTCATCAAAGGAAAAAAATCCACAGAGAAAACATTGTAATTCTTCACCAAACACAAGGGCACCCAATTTCATAAAGAAATAAAATGAAATAAAAAACAAATAAAAAAACACTATTAACAATTTAAATCATGTATTCACCTCACACGCTGATAGTGGAAGACTTCAATACCCTACTCTTGTCAATTAATAAGTCACCCAGACAGAAACTAAACAGAGAAATTTGGGAGCTAATTGGTGTTGTAAACCAAATGGACCTAACAGATATTTATAAAACATTTCAGCCTCACACAAATATCTCCTTCTTAGCACCTCATGGGAAAGTTTCCCAAACTAACCACATACTCAGACACAAAGCAAGTTTCAACAGATTTAAGAAAATTGAAATAGCACCCTGCATCCTACATGACCATCACAAATTAAAACTAGATAGCAATACAGGCACACAGAAAGCTTGCAAACTCATGGAAACTGAACATTTCACCACTGAATAAAAAAAGGGGGGGTCAAGAAAGAAATTAAAGACTTTCTAGAATTGAATGAAAATGTATACACAACATACCAAAACGTATGGGGCCCAATGAATGCAGTTCTGAAGGGATGTTCATAGCATTAAGTCACCCTGCACAAAACTCAAGTCCAAATATATTTAAGACCCCACACATAAAACCAGATACACTGGACCTGCTAAAAGAGAAACTGGGGAATAGCCTTTAACGCCTTCACACAGGAGAAGATTTCCTGAACAGAACACTAACCGTGCAGGCACTAAAATCAACAATTAATAAATGGGACTTCATGAAACTAAAAAGCTTCTGTAAGACAAAAGACATTTTCATTCAAACAAAGCAGCAGCCTACAGAATGGAAAGTGACATGTATCCAACTATACATCCAACAAAGGGCTACTATCCAAAAAAGAAAAAGAACTCAAAAAACTATATATTAAGAAAACAATCTAATTTATAAATGAGGTACAGATCTAAACAAAAATTCTCAAAAGAAGAAACTCAAATGTCTAAGAAACAAAGAAATGTTCAGCATACTTAGCCATCAGGGAAATGAAAATCAAAGCAACTTTGAGATTTCATCTTAACATCTATCAGAATGTCTAAGATCAACAAAATAAGTGACAGCTCATGCTGACAAGGATGTATAGTAAGGGGAACACTCTGCCAATGCTGGAGTAACAATTTGAACAGTCACTATGGAAATTAATGTAGCAGTTCCTCAGAATAATGAGAATTAATATACCTCAAGATCCAGCCTTGGGGGAAAAATGACAAACAAACCAAAAAAAACCAACAAAAAGACCCTTCATCTTACCACAGAGACACTTACTTGCCCAACCATGTTCATTACTCCTCTATTAATAAGAGCCAGGAATTAGAAAAAACCTAGATGTCCTTTAACAGATGAATGGTTTTTTACCCTACAGGTCTTTTTCATATATATTTAGTTTTCATATATATCCAGCTGAGTGTTTTTATGAGATTCCTGAGTGTGCAAACAGTGCTTCTATCTTTTTAAGCCTTCTTCTAGGTTCTTTTCCTTCTGGATTTTGTTATTTTTAAGATGGTGTTTTTGTTTGTTTGTTTGCTTGCTTTGCCCAGTTCTGATGAATTAGTTTTTATCTTATCTATTTTATTGCATCTTATTATTATCCTTTCAAAGCCTGTTTGTTTTCTAATGAAAGAGAGAAAGGAAGTAGATCTAGATGGGAGGGATGAAGGGAGAAACTGGAAAGAGTAGAGGGACTGGAAACCATAATCAAGATATATTATATAAGAAATAAATCCATTTTCTACAAAAAATTAAAACTAAATAGATAACCCAAGCAAGACATTTTAAAATACCTAATTCATTTTAAAGAAATAGGTGACATTGTTACAAAAATAATGAACTCATTCATGTTAAACCCACTTTCTATTTTATAAAAAATAATTATTGTTATAAGGCAGAAAACATAGAGAGACACCTGTTAATTTTTTGCAAGTCTTTTTAATATCTTACTGAAGATGATTGCATTGCATCTGCTTCTGCATTAAACCTGATGAAAGAAACCATTAGGTAATGACTAGCTAATAAGTCCAGCTTCTCAAGGATGCATGGTTGCAAACAGAAGTGTTTGAGTAAGATTTCCCCACTGATTCTGTGACATCAATATGGAGCAGGAGCACATTTCCCAAAGGTTTGTTGTATTACAAACACGGACACTTGTTGCTATCCAGGTAGAAATCATTGATAGGCAAAGGGGCAGCCCCCTTACTGTGGGCAATCCTGGGCTTCATAAGCTGAGCCTCTAAATTCAGAGCTTTATGGCTCTACGCATTGAGAACTAGAGGCTTGTGGCTCCAAGCTGTCTGAACTGGAGGCTTATTATAAGAGACACCCACATCAGAGGCATATTGCTTGGAGACTAGGCTGGGAGAATTAGCCTCCATATGGTTACAACACACGAGCTTCGGGTTTGGGGACCCTTAGCTATTTTGTTCTACTCTACCGACTCATCTGGTGACTAGGGCTTGGAGAACCTTCTGTCCTGCCTTTTGCTCACTGAATCTTAATATCATCTCTGTTTCTCTTTGATCTTAAATGCTGGACACTCTCCCCTCATTAACACTCTGAAACTCCTTCACTGAGTCCTGTATTACATCTCTGAGTGCTGGCTATCTGGCCCTTTAGTTCTCAATATTTTTTTTCACTCAGCTGCATTGTTGACCTCATTGCTGCTGCCACTGCCAAGCCTAAGAGACCTCAGGTCTTTTCTGCTTTCTGTGCAACCAGCCAATCCTTTTCTGTCAGTGATAAAACCACAAGGAGACAAACGGACCATTTAAAAGAAGTGTAAAGGTTCCTTTGTTTTAGCTTTTTAAGACTTCATTTTTTTTATGTGTATGAGTGTTTTACCTGCCTGTATCTCTGCATATAACACATGTGCAATGCTCATAGAGGTCAGAAGTTCAATTATTGTCAGAAAAGCATCTGTGTGGCTGTTTCTGAGGAGAGATGAACTATTTTTTCCAGTGAACCTTATTTTTACCTTAAATTACTGGCAGACAAATTGGTTGTTTGGACTTGAGTATTTGGTAAACACTCTGTGTGTGTGTGTGTGTGTGTGTGTGTGTGTGTGTGTGATGTGTGTGTATGTGTGTCCACCCACCAGGGAGACTGGCCCAATTTCCATGCTCACAAGCAATGGAAGATTGTCTTTGCCTAAGGGTTTGCTAGCACCCACTTTTACATTTTCCCCAACCCTTGCCATGTAACTTAGTATGTGAAAACAATGGTTATGGTTGTTTGATTGCACAATTGTGTGAATGTTTTAATTCATTTATTTTCATTATCTATGTCCCTCAATTCATTTTCTTCTATTATGATACCTTAAATGTTATATAAAGTTCATTAGCAAATTGAAAAAAAGACTAAAGGGAAATTCACCCCAAATTAGCAAATATGACTACTGAATACTGTGATTATCAGTGATTTTCTTTTATGCTTCCTTGATTTTTGCCAAATTAAAAATAATGAACACATCTTTGGGAATGATGAAAGTCAATATAAATTTATTTAGATAGCATTCTTTCTGCTTCAATTTTGATAACAATACTTTGAACAAGTGGTGGGAACACTTTGTAGCATCTAGCTGCTCACAGACTCCTCTCCACCCATCCAAGATCCTCACGCTGCCCTGCTTGCATGCAGTCGACATGCTCCATTGTGAGCCAGGTACAAGAACCACAACAGGGCTGCGTGGGCACAGACAGTCTGTTAATGCTCTTGGTGGCCTGTAGCTCCTTCTAGCCACAACTGCTGGCTTAGCAAGAACTAGCTAGCGTTGATCCTTCTAGATGCCTGCAGAAGGCTTTCTTTCATGCACAAATTTACACATCTTCAACTCACCTTTCAGGGCAGAAATGCTGAATCAATATTCAATTACTTATGACTTTCAGTTTTTAATTAGCATGTGTCACAACTGGATGGCTGAATGATCCTTTGTACTTTGAGAAGTCATTATCAAGAGTATTATTTTTGGCTCCTTTAAAGACATATAGTTAATTATTTATCATGTGCCTGGTTCACATTGTGTCAGACCTCCAGGCACTCAGGAGGGGAGATTTTTAAACACATTCAGAAAGAGATCAAAATTGCCCATGTGTGCTTTAGCCGAAGCACTGCTAGGTAAGAATAAAAGTTCTTTAACATATAAAAGAAGACTTAGTTAGAAACTATACACATTTGTGCATGCATGCTCTCACACACAGTAAACTCTGAGACTTTTTTCGTTGGTGTATGCTCATTGTACTTGGTTTAGAACATACAAGGACATGCTTGTATACACATTTACACCATCTCTGAATATTTCCCTACACAGGCTTCTCTACTGCTGCCCTTTTTGCCTCTCCCAGTTGTCCACCTTGTTACCCTAGACTGTTAAAACTGTATATTCCTGCAGTTTTTCAATGCTACCTCTTTAAGATAGCCTGAAATTGTCGGGGTATTAACGTAAGTTACTAGTTTTGAAAAACAGGTGAAGATTTTCAAAAAAACAAATAACTTTGATATGCCAGAAATAAATTTAAAAATAATGAAATGATCAGACAGAATAACTATTGAACATGATAATGGTGATTTATTATATCTAACTCTAAAACTAGCAAGCTGTATGTACTATTGTTTGTGGGGGGAAACACCTGCTGTTTAAGAAGATTGCTGTTCATTCTCATACTAAAAATTTCTATCCATGTTCTCTTTATTTCATTTTCATAATCACCATGGAAAATGGGTGTCATTGTTACTATTCTATAGACAAGGGAATTAAAAGTCAGAAACTAGTGTGCCTAAGGTCACCCGAGAAGTAAGTAATCAAAGTGGAAATTCAAACTCAAATGTGTTGGACCCTAAAATCAATACTCTTAAGTTCTGGCTACCTTTTCAGGCCCATCAAGGGTTTTTAAAATTATAAATATTAACAAAGCACTTTATTTTTTTAATCAACATCATTACTGTGTAGTTATAAATGCCTATGAACGACCAACGTTAATCATAAAAATGTTAAAGCGCTGGCATAATAATGACACTATAGATGAGTTTGGCAGATGGAAACCTCCAGTCTCTTTATTTTCATATCACACAAAGACATCTACATAAAGAACAAGGTCTCACTGCATTTGTGCCGAAGGAATTCTTAATGTCCTAGCTCCCGTGTTAATGCTTTCTATCATTTGAAAATAGCTTTTGTAATTGCCAAAATGTCTGTGCACATTTGCTTCTAAATCACAGAAAGATTGTGAAGGAAGTTAAATAGAAAATTAAGCAAGAGACAGACCACAACCAGCTCTACACCGCCGGCCTTGATGGAGAACCAATTATTTAAAGGGAATCAAGCTTTGCCCGGCCCTTCTTCCAGTGTGATTTTTCTTTGTGTTGTACACCCTGCTCAGCTCTAACAAAGGGAAATTGGTAAAAAGATAATTAGATCTTCTTTTTAAAGATGATCTGCCAATAGCACCTTTAAAACCACCTGCATCTTCTGGACTAATGAAATAACACATGAATATAAATGTTTCATGCAGCTATCAAACATTGATAATAAAGGTTTGAATATTTATTGTTACCTTTGGCCAATGCCTGAGTTCACTCTCTAACAGGAGAGGCGTGAGGGAAGGATTGCCTTTGGGTAGTGCTGATTGGGATGGTGTCCATATTAGAATATCCCTGTGGAAAATGGGGCCCAGCATCTTTAATCTTCTTAATATGAACCTTCTCTACATTCACCTATAATCAGCTTTCTCTCAAATTCTAATAGATTGTCCTTTCTCTCCTCATATAAACCTCTGTGCTTCTTCCCAATTGGGGATATTTAAATGACCCTAGATCCTTCTGTAGTCCACAGGAGAGATTTTCCTAGCTGTGCCCGGGAGATTTCTTTGCCCCATTAGTACTGACTCCAGGCAAAATGTTTTTCTGTGAACATCAAAGTATTTTGAGCAGTTATCTGACTAAGCTTCCCAATGTGAAGTTCTCATTTTATTTTCGTGCTTCTTTCTACCTTCTGAGAACTGCAAGAAGGTGGAGCGGGAAAGACATCCCCAGATCTGATCCTGTCTCTGTAGGCGCCCTGTCCTGGTTTGTCTTCTGCTGTTGTGACAAATTCCACGGCTAAAAGCAACTTCCTTTAGTTGGGAAATTTAGGGCAGGACTCAAGCAGTCACCATGGAAGAACATTACTTACTGTCTTGCTCTCTAGAGTAATATTCCGTAACCTTTCTTATACCTCCCAGAACCACCTGCCCAGAGGTAGCACTGCCCACCCTGGACTGGGCTTTCCCACATGAACCAGTAATCAAGAAAATGTCGCCCACAGACTTACCTGCAGAACAATTTAATGGAGACTTTATTGTTTTTTTCAATTGAGATGACCTCGTCTCAGATAACGCTACCTTGCATCAGGTTAACAAAAAAGTAAATAATAACAGTAATAATAATAATAAGGCTTGCTTTGTTTATAATGATAATAGGCTTTGCTTTGTGCTGGGCTTAGTTCTTCAGTCGATGCTTTGTAAAGTCACTCATACCTCACAACACCTTTTTGGGATAATACCTGTCTGGATTAGCCAGATTTTATGGGGGAAAAAAATCCTGAATGCTTGGAGTGCTCACAGAGTTGTTCACAGATTACCTGCCTAGAGGATGGTGACAGCGGGATCTAATCACTGACAGGCCAACTGCCCTGCCAGCTGCATAACCAAGGCTGGAAGCACTAAGCATCCAAGAATCCGAGGTCAACTCTAGGAGAGAAGAGACGGTTTCCTTCGTCTGTCACCTGGACAGAAGCCACGGGCTAGTTAACCGAGACACGATTATGTTGTTAGCCAACCCCCACTTTAAGAGGAAGAGGTAAACAAGAAAAAGCTAACACCAACACCGTGAGGGGGCAGCTTCTTGTTCCCAGACTACATTCAAGGAGAAATGGCAGGAACGCATGGGGCGGGTACCTAAAGAGGACTGACCAATGGGGGATACGGAGGGGGCATAGGGGTCCTACAAAACACCCAAGCCAGCTGGGTCTCAAGGAAGTCCTTGAACAAATAAACCTGATACTTCAGTCTTCTGTGACTTTCAGTCTTTGTTTCTTCTCCATCTTCTGTCTCTTAATTTAAAGAACAGAGTAGTTCAAAAAACAAACAAACAACAACAACAAAACAAACCTCTCTCTCACTATGGCATTGATCCATATTTTGACTAGATGAGGTTTAGCGCTAGGAACCATCAAGAGGGAATATGTAGGCATTCCTCTCCTGGCTCTCATTAGTGATGAACAGCTTCCAGACTGAAGACACATTTCCAGACATATATTTATAAATAAAGATAATATGGCATTAGGAGAAATCATGTCCTGAAGCTTCTCATCCCAAACCTATAAGCATGCTGACCACAGCAATGCTGTGGGTCTTATTTCCCAGCATCCTCCCCTCTACTGAGTTAGACAGCAAGGAAATCACTGATAAATTAAGGGAAACAAACTAAGAAAGAAAAAAGGGGAGGGGGAATTGTCTCAGATTATTTTGGTTTTTGGTTTTGTGACTTACTTTCCCTTCAAACATCTTGTTTCTCTGACAAATAAATACTACTGCCATTCTTTCTGTTCATTGGTGGGACCAACAGAAAAATAGCAGAAAATTCAGTTGAGTCAAAACACATGGACTAAGAGGTTAAAGAGCCCTAAGATGTCATGTAGTACACCAGTGAACTTTGAAAATGGAGAAACCATGAATCACAGTAGAGATACTTTCCTAAGAGCACCTCTTTAACAATGCAAACTAAGAGCTCAGGCCATAGGCCACAAAAGCACTTTTCTGTCAGACATATACTAGAAGCTGCTCCCAGTGGTTACTACTGAAAACAGCAAAACTAAAAAATAAATTCAAATGGATATTACATAACTTGTTTTTTTATATGACTCTAAAGTTTCCAGTTGACTCTGTTAATGCTAATAGCAGTTAAAAATTCTGGAGCTTCAGGGTGTCTGGCTCATGCCTTTAATCTTAACACCTGGAAGGCAGAGGCAGACTGATCTCTGTGTGTTCAAGACCAGCCTGTCTATATAGTTGAATTCCATGCTACCCAAACTACAAAGTGAGACCCTGTGTTTTGTTTGGGGAGCTTTTTTTAAAAAAAGAAAAATAATGAATAATAATTTTGAAATCATACAAGTACTGTGGAATGATGTTTTTGTACACTGTAAAGATTTGTCCCTTGGATTTGTTTAATAAAATGCTGATTGGCCAGTAAGCAGGAAGTATAGGCAGGGCAACCAGACTAGGAGAATTCTGGGAAGAGGAAAGGCAGAGACACAGAGGAAACAAGATAATGCTAGGCTAAAAAAATCCATGTGGCTAAACATAGATAAGCATTATGGGTTTATTATGTGTATTACATCAAGTGTAAAGCTAGTTACTAACAAGCTTGAGCTACTGGCTCAGTATTTACTATAATAACATGAATTATTTGGGAAGGGGCTGTTGGATATTTGAGAGTTTCTGATAAAACAGAAACTTTTGGCTACACACAAACCAGTGTTCCACCACACACACATTTTTCCTGAGCCTACAAATCTCATGTGTATGAAACAAAATACACTATAACTAAGATTTTCTTAATAATCTCCCTATTTTCTTTAGCTTATCAATGGGAGAAATTTTAAAAGATACAGGAAGAAAATAACAAGGGCAGTCAATCTAGAACTGGAGATGTGTAGCTCAAAGGTGACAGAGCACTTCCCTAGCATGCACAAAGCCCTGGAGTCGAATGTGGTAGTATATTTTATATTTAATAAAATCAGCCTGGAATATTAGAGAGAAGAAACAGACCACAGTCAGTTCTCAATCAGCCAACTTCTTAGGTCAAACAGGGTAAATGCTACAACCAAGAGTCCTCTGCCTGGCTATCACTCCTTCAGAATGCTTGAATCTCTGCCTACTCCTGCCTTAAGTATCTTCTTCACCCAGTTGCTTCACTTTCCGGTTCAACTCTGCATTATAATCCTAGATTTAGGATTAAAGGTGTGAGCTACTACTGTTTAGTTGTTAGGCCTTAAACTCACAGAAATACAGAAAGATCTCTCTCTGTCTCCTGAGTGATGGGATTAAAGGCATGGATTACAATTGGGTCATTCCCTGTGATGGGATCAAAGGCATGGGTCACCACTCTCTTACCCTGTGGCTTTACTGCAGGTGTTTCTGTTCTCTGATATTCCAGGATGATTTTATTTCATTTTTATTTATTTATTTTAGCACAAAGAAAGAATGGCAAACAGATAGACCTAACTGAGGAAACAGAACATACAAACTACAGAGCCCTTAATTCTCTCCATTCTGTCCAAGAAATTCACCCTAAATATTTAATCCATGGCCTTGCCTTTCAAATACTGAGACTGCCAGCCATACCTCAAACTAGATCTTCCTCTGAAGGTTATGTGCCTTTAGACCACCAAAGTGCTCAGTAGGCAGAACTTTGGATTCCTTGCACCCCAAACAAAACAGTCAAACAAACAGCTGATTTTGTCATTTTTTACACCAGCTGTCTATTTTCTAGACAGAATTGAGAATTTTAATTCTCATCCTTTCCTTGTAGGCAACTAAATGGAGTTATAGGGTATTAAAAAAAAATAGTGTAGTATGGCTAAATAGATGTGATAATAAATGATGATTTAAGTAATATTGTGCGTCATTAGTTTCCCAAAGCATAAAGATCACTCTTATAATTGCCTCAAAAATCACTAGGAGGGTTGCTTAAAGTTGTTTTGGATTACAGGGTTTCCTCATTGGCCAGTCAATATCACACAGGTTGAGGAAATTAGCCCCCAACTCTACTCTTGGGATTTTATAAAAAAGGGTCATCTTGAGGTTTCCAGCCTAGCATGTGGTGAGCTGAACCTAATCTAGCATTGATTAACATCATCATCTTTTATCTACCCCACTCAAGGCAGCTTCCTTTAGCTTGCTTACATTTCTTGATACACAAAAGTTGAAGATCATAAAACATACACCAATGTAATTAGTTAACAATTTCAAAGGACATACTAGACAGGAGAACTAGGTTCTAGTGTTCTGTTACACAGCTATAGAGTAGCAATAGATAACAATAATTTACATTTTCCAAAAGCTAGAAAGAATATTTTAAATGTGTTCACCATAATAAATGATAGATGTTTGAGGAGATAAAAAATTCCTATATTAATTAGACATTACACAATTATATATATATGTATGTCATACCCTATAAATACACACATATAGTTTTATATGTCAATTTAAATGTCTTAATTATACTAATAAACTCACAATACTATAATATAAAAAATTTTTCTGTTCCATAGGATGTAACAGCTGTTTGATTTTATGTGATCTTTACATTTTCTTTAACCCCTTGGAGGCAATCATTTTATTAAAAATTCAATCAAGATTAAGATATGTTTAAAATACTTGCATTTTCAGATTTAATATTAAAGGGAAAACTTAAGCGATTTCCACTGCTCTAAGTTTCCTATAATTGACTTTGTCAGATTGTATTTTTAGATATATTTTAGGAATTTCACTCTTAAAAATGATAATCTTTCAACATAAAGTCACACTTTCTAATTTGAAACTGGATTGCTTTTCTTAAAGTTCAGAGAAATTATCCTCTTATGAATAGTAATTGTCTGCTTTTGTTGATTAAAAATTAATAACTCATCTATTAGTGGGAGTAGAACCACTAAAATCCTTTTGTAAATTTCTACATGTATCCTTTTCTCATTTTGTTTGTTCTCAGTCTTTTTGTATTTAGAATATTTTTAACTTTGTTACTTAACCATTTTTAATGTTAACTAAATATCATTATACAATTATTCATGACAGTAAAATACCTTTTATTTTATATTAATTCCTGAAAGGTTAGGGAAGTTCTATTGTTCCATCCTTACCCAAGAATCACACTGCTCAACACTTACACAAATATATCCTGTGTATAAATATAACTAAGATGATATAAGTGGTAAATGTTATAAAGGCTCATGTTCAATCAATATATTGAAGCCCTGGGAGTCTTACACACTGTTGTTCACTTTAGGGAGACTCAGAAGAGAATCCATATCTATTGTAAGAAAATAGACAAAACAGCAGGGGCTTAAGCTATTCAATGCCAATTAAAAAATAATGGGAAAAAACTTTTATGTCAGTAAAAAACAAAATTCTTCTGGGATTACTTGGGTTCTTTGTAATGGACAACAACAGGCTTTGGATCAACCTCTATAGGTTCTGTCCAGAGATTATTTCTTGAAAGTATACTCTGGTTTTTATTTAGTGTGTGATCATAATCATCCATTCATTCATTCAATCAATGACTACTTTTAACTTCTGCTATACTCCAAGAATAAATAGTAAGGAACAGAAATACAGAAACCAACAACCTGAGAAAATCAGAGTCATGCTTGCACATTGGTTAAACTTGGTCTGGAACGATGAATATGTTCATCTTTATCTATATGTGCAAGAATTTTTGGTGGCAGCCGCATGGCACCTGCAGAGCACCTGTATGAAGGACATGCTCCCCCAGGCCCAATATGGCACTGGCAAAGTATGCCATACAAAGGGCATGCCCCAGGCATGGCTATGTAGATCTATGTCTACCCACTCTCTTAAAAGAAAACAACACGTGAAGGCTGAGGCATCTGGTGCTGTGCAAAAGAATAACAATATGCCCTTGCTGAAGGCTTGAGAATTTGTAAAAATAAGATGAGCTGAGCCAAAATAAGTGTAGAGAAGATACACTTCTCTGTAAAAGCCTTTAGTCTTTGGTAAAGTGATAGAAAGTAATGTAAGACCATAACTCTGGCTCGATCTCAAGACCTTGGCTTATACTCATCTTATACATAGCTCCTTTGTTTTCAAGAATAAAACTGTCTTCAGTTAAAGATAGACCCCACATGAATACCACCAATCAAAACCTCCCTAAAGCAACTGCCAAATGTGGGTGGCTATGTATATATATTCATGTTTGTGTGCTTACAGCATGTGTGTGTTGAGGCGTACAAGTGATATCAGGGACAACCTTGGGTTTTTAGTCCTCAACTTGGACCTGATGCATACCCCAGTGTGATGGGAATGTTCATCGGTAGTCTGTAAATAAAGGAACTGTTTTGGCCTGTGTTGGGTGTCATAGAAGTAGGCAGAGGAATTGAGGTACGGGGAGTGCTGAGTCAGTCAGAGTCATCCAGCCACTAAGGAAGAAGCATGAGGCTGGAGAGATGGCTCAGCGGTTAAGAGCACCGTCTGCTCTTCCAGAGGACCCGGGTTCGATTCCCAGCACTCATATGGCAGCTAACTAAGGAAGAAGCATGTAGGCATACAGGTGAGCTGTGGGCCACAGCCACGTGGAAGAACAGAGTAATAGAAATGGGTTGAATTAAGGTGAAAGAACAAGCTAGCAATGTGCCTGAGACATATATCAAACAAGATGAAATTAATATAAGCATGAGCCATTTTGGGGGGAAATGCTGCCACCAGTGGGTCAGACCTCTGGCCTATACAGAGTCAGAAAACTTTTACATCACCCCAGGGTAAATGGCCTGAAAGCTTCTGGAAATTAACATGTCTCCATTTTCTGTAGGTGGTCCATGGATGTTCTAAGAGTAGAGGCAAGCTCACTCCCCATGTGACTGAATTTTCTGTAGGATCAGGGGATTCAAATGCAAGTCCTTTATCCCTGGGGCCATATTGAAAGATATCTTTGTGTTTTTGTTTTGTTTTGGTTTTGAAACAGACTTTTTCTGTCTTGCCCTGGCTGGCTTGTATCTTGCTGTATAAACCAGGCTGGCCTTGAATTCAAAGAAGCCTCCTGCCTCTGCCTCCTGAGTGTTGAGATTCAAGGCATGGGCAACCACTACCAAGCTTCTTTTTCTTTCTTTCTTTTCTTCCTTCTTTTTTTCCTACTTCTTTCCATTCTTTCTTTTTTGAAAGATAGCTTTTTATTATTATCTTATATCCCAGCTGTCGTTTTCTCTCCTTCCTCTCTTCCCAGTTGCTCCCCCACACTCCTGTGGCCCATTCCAATCCAGTAAAGGACAGGCCTCCAGAGATATCAACAAAACACAGTTTATCAAGTTGCAGTAAGACTAAGCATCTCCTCTTGTATTAAGGCTGAGCAAGGTGACCTCAGACAGAGGATAGGATCCTAAAATCCAGCAAGACAGTTAGTAACAGCTCTGCTCCCAATGTAGGAGTCCTATAAGAAGAAGACCAAGATACACAAATGTCCCTTATATGCAGAGGGCCTAGGTCAGTTCCATGCAAGTTCCCTGGTTGTCGATTCAGACTCTGTGAGCTACTTTGAGCCCAGGTTAGTTGATTCTGTGGGTTTTCTTGTGATGTACTTGACCCCTCTGGCTCCTACAATCCTTCCTCCTTCTCTTCAGCAGGATTTCCCACCAAGCTTAGCCTAATGTTTGGCTGGAGGTCTCTGTCTGTTTCCATTAGTTGCTAGATGAAGCCTCTCTGATGACTGTTGAGCTAGGGTCTATAAGCATAACAGAATATCGTTAAGCATCATTACATTGACATTTTTTCTCCAGTCATGTTTGGTCCTATTCTAGGTCTCTAGGTCATCCAACCTATGTGTCCTGGCAGTGCCAGGGGTAGGCTTACTCTTCTGATGTGAGTCTTAGGCTGGACCAGTCATTGGTCGGTCACTCCCTCAATCTCTAGGCCACCCTGACCCCAGCACATCCCATAGGCAGGACAGACCATAGGTCTCAGGTTATATAGCTGGGTTGATGTCCCATTCCCTCTACTTGAAGACTTTCCTGGTCACAGGAGATGGCTAGTCCAGGCTACATATCTGCTATTGCTAAGAGTCTTAGCTGGGGGCCATCCTTGTAGATTCCTGGAGGTTTCCTTGTGTCGGGTACCTGACCCCAAAATATCCCCCCTTTTCTCTCTTTCAATACTCTCCACCTCCATCCCCCGCAACCTGATTGCTCTTGATATCTTAAGGTGAGAAAGACATAATTAATCTCTGGAATGTCTCACTGCTTATATCCTGTACCACTGACAGTCCTTCCTTCCCTTTTCTCTGGGTCACCTCACTCTAAAGAGAATGTGAAAGATAATGAGGTCTTCTAATAGATTACCCTTTCACATTTTTTTTAGTAAATGCCTATTTATTTAAGATGGGAAAGTAAATGACAGTAAAGGCACATGCCACCATGCGCTATCAGAAAGCAATGTGAGAGTTTCCAACAAAATGTTGCAGACACTGAAAAGTAGTACACACATTTAAAATCATACCCAACTCAATTTCCAAATGCTGAGTCTTATAAATATTTCTATGCAATGAAGTTTTCACTTCCAGTTCCTGTACTCTTTTTTTTAAATATTTATTTTTGTTTTATGTAAATTGATGTTTTACCTGCATTTATAACTGTGTAAAGATGTTAGATGTTGGAATTTCAGTTTTTAGCTGCCATGTGGATGCTGGGAATTGAACTCAGGTCCTCCGGAAGAACAGTCAGTACTCTTAACTGCTGAGCCATCTCTCCAGCCCTCGTTCCTGTATTCTTAAATAGAAACAAATTCTCTACATTTTTAAACCATTTTTTTAAATGAAGAAGAAACATAAAATGGAAAAACACACTCAGAATCGGGGCAGTATGTGGTTATACTAGTGTCTATTGGGCATTACTTGTGATGTCATATGCTTAAGGTATATCAACTTCTTTTTTTTATTTTATTATTATGAATAAAGAAGTCACACGACCCCTGAACTATATCAACTTCTATAGCAGCTCAAGAAGCAGAAGTCCTCTTCCATTCACAGATGAGAAACCTGTCACAAGCCACCTCGACCAGCAAGGAAGACGTGACACCAGGCTCTTCTTTCAGCAGTTTTTATTCAGGAACCTTGAATTCTGACTTCTGATGATGGCTGATTCTGACTTACGACTTACGACCCCGGGGAAACTCGCCTGCAGCCCAAATAGCCTCTGAGCAGCCAACTCCAGTACGCCACGTGGGCACTACCGATAGGCCCAGGTACGTGGAAGCAAGCCAGATTCTTAGCCTTAGCCAATTATGGAGTAGTTTGTCACTGAGAGCACTCACCATGTGGAAGGTGGAGGGCGGAAGCCAGCACCATCTTTAAGGCGTGGCTGCATGCAGCTCTCTACAGAAATCATCATCCCCAAGGTCATGTGGCCATTAAGAAATGGGCCAAGAATTAAAACACTAGGTCACTTAGTTCTGAAAGCTATTCTTTTTCTCCCCAAAACTACAACTAGCATGAACTGAGGAATTCGGCTCTTTGGGTTCCATCCCAGCCCTATTGAAAACCTCTGTGACATTTGGCCTATCCACTTAAAGTCTCCTAATAGGAGAAACATAACTACCTACCAACTAGCAGTAGAGATGATGTGCATTCACGATGGAAAAGTGTTTTGGACCATGTCTGCTACCCAGTCAGCATTGCAAAAGGGATGTCTGCTAGTGTCTCCATCATCTTCATCACCTCTACTCTTACACAGTGAGGGCCTCTGGGGAAACTCCTCGAGACTCCTGTTTCTCCTCTCGGGCCACCATCTTATTCCACACGTTCCTCTTCAAAGTTGCATGCATTGAATGAGACGCCTCTACACATGATCTCTATTTCCTGTCCCCACTGCCATTATTTCAGTCATTCAGCTGTGGAATCCTTGGCCTTCTACCTTTAGACACTCCTTCTGTTGAGCCCACTATGGCAGAAACTACCTTAATCATCAACATCCATCTGCTTGGCTGGGCGTACAGCTCAGTGTCCTCCAGAAGGTTTGTGCAAATGCTTTCTTTTCACAGCTCTCATGATATTAGACCCTTCAGGGCCCTCCTGCCTCTGTGCTAGTTCTTTCCCAGTTTCCTTTGTGAGTGTCAGATCCTGAAATTCTGGAATCTGTAAGCCTTTTGTCTAAAATGCTAGATCAGAAACATCTTAGACGTTGTGGCAAAATGCAGTATTATGAGTTCTTCTTTATTTTCTTTACAAGCTTTTAAAGCATAATGAAAGAAAGCTACACAAACACAAGCCCCAGGCCGCCTCTCCCTGTGGGCTATGGCATACAGACCCTATTTGAACACACTGACAGGTGTAGAGCCATATCTCAGCGGTCTTTGCTTTTACCACCTTTCCTGGAGGAGCTTGTCTGACTCCATGCCTGAAATACAATCATGTATTGAAGGCTCCCAGACAGATCTGCCCAGAGCAGACCCAGAATTCCCTTGTGAAATAGAATTATATGTATAGCTGTGTGCCTAACAGTGCCCTGAATACCTGTTATGTTACTACCAAACATCTGAAAGATTGCTTTTTGTCTGCTTTGTCTAGGTTGCTAAAAGATTCCATCATCCCCAAGTTCAAAATCTACACTTAATTCTTTCTTTCATCATATTTTCCAAAGCCCTCTCACATACTGTCAACATGTATTTGGGCTGCATCCCTCTTCTCCAGGCTCTTGACCTTCACCCTAATCTGTGCCCTCAATATCCATAATCTGAAGTCCTGCAATCGCATCCTAAGGGGTCCCCTAACTTCTACTTACACCTCCCCATAGCAGACAAAGGCAAGTGAATTCATGCAACTTTGACTTAGCAATACCACATTAACTTCACACGTAGTACAAGAGACACTGCGAAAGCATCTCCCACTCAGGAACTCACTCACTGGTGCATCACGAATTCTGAGCTCCAAAAGTTGATTCTGAGCCCGGGAAGTTGAGGAGATCTTGCAAAGCAGCCTGGTAAGAACAAATCTCAGCATGATAGAGATGGCCGGTCAGTGGTTACATTCCACTGAAGTGGGATGCCTGGAGGAACACCATTATAGGACATTTGACCCACCAGTCATGAGAGAGGAGATCTCAGTTATAAACTGGAATGACTTAAACCAAATTCAAGAAGCATTTATGATCTATCAAGACTCCTTAGAGTTCTCCTTGTGGATGCTATTTTAGAACCACATAGTTTACTTTGGCTAAGAGATGCTTAGTCTAAGCGTGCCCATCAGACCTAGAGACAGTGCTTTTCTGGACTCCAGATTCTAGTAAAAATAGCTCCTTTTTCTCCCAAGTTTTCCCCCTGTGTTGTAAAGTAAGCAGTTACATTTCTTTCTACAGGATGCAAAGAACCAAGCTATCTTAAAGTATCATACACACACACTTTTTTTTTTTTTTTCTTTTGGAGACAAGATCTCTTTAATGTAGTCTTGGCTATGCTGGAGCTTGCTATGTAGACCAGGCTGACCTCAAACTCACAGAGATTTGTCTGCCTCTGCTTCTCAAGTGCTGAGATTAAAGGTGTGGGCCACCACTTCCAGCTGAAGCATCACTCTTAAATGTGTTTGCTTTTGAATCTGTGCCTGATGGAATGAAAGATCAATGCCTGCATTGCACAAATTGGCCATGGCATTGTGGGAATACTTCAATGTAACTTTGAGCTTTTCCGTGTCTTTTTATAAATTATTCCATGCAGATTGACAAGGGAGACAAAACAGGGAGAAGTAAAGAGGTTACAGGTGATTGGTTTTCCCCAGCTAGTAAATTCAGTTCCTTAACACTGGTGTGAGCCAATATTTACCAAACAAACCATGTGCCAAGGCTTGTGCCAAATGATATGAAAATTAATTAGAGTTCAAAGACCCCCATGGGTGACCTTGAGTTTAATCATGAGGGGGAAAATGCCTGGCCTGTTTCCCAAAAGCAAACAATTGAGCCAGGGGAAAAAGACATGTGTTTAAATAGCTCTGATCTGAGGCAGAGTTTGGAGAGCCTTTTAATGAGAGTAAAGCTGCAGAACTTGGGGAGGGGAGACAGAGTCCCACTGGAGATGCTCTAATTCATCTAAAAATCTGCTGTGTGGAGTTATGTGTACAGGCAAACACCGCAAATGTTCAAAGAGCCACAACACAGTAAAATGCACATCTCAGTAGGAGCGAAAACAGCACCCTGTTCTCTCTGATGCTCTGGAAATAACTTCCAAGTTGGACAGAGACCAGGAGCCTCTGTAGCCATCAGCTGGCTGTGAGCCAGAGGTGTGTAGTGTAGTGTCTAACCGAACATTCTAGTTAATACATTCCTACTTATAGTATCCCTTATGGTTGACAGTGGCTCAAATGATAATGTTTAGATAACTTTTTCTCATTCCTTAGGATGTTTAATGACTTCAAAAAAAGGGTAAAAATTGATTTAAAAATCTTAATTTCTGACTTTCAAACAAGCCAGAAAATATACAAAAGCTAGGCTTCCTCTGTCACTACATAGTCTGGAGAAGGCTGCATATAGCATAGGGAGGAGGAGCTAAGGAGCTAGAAATATCAGCTCCAGAGAATGAATAGCCCAGGAAAGAAAGCATGGTTTGACCAAACCATAGCAGTACCCCTGACCTTCATGGCCAAATCAGGCACACTCTTCTCTTTGCCTGTGTGTGTGTGTGTGTGTGTGTGTGTGTGTGTGTGTGTGTGTGTGTGTATCCCTAGGAATAGTATCACACAACATGTGAAAAGCACTAGAAATCTAAAAGAGAGCCATGTACGGACTGAATCATTAAGGTCTAGAATCTATCAGAGACTCATAAAGAGTTACATCGTATTATGCAAGGGTTACAAACTCACCAAAACCACATACTCAGCAAAATAGAGATCACTAATGAGAGAGACAAGGAGGTCACAAAGGAAGCTTGAATTTTGAGAGATCAACTACAGGAAATGACGATGCGGCAGCCCAACACTCATTCCAAGTAGCGCACATCCAGAGGGTACGTGAGGAGAGGACAGCAGGGGCGCGCTAAGAACAGCTCTGTTTCAGACTAGTGGACATTGTTGCTGCTCCCACATCTACTTCAGAAAAAGTTTTTAAAGAACCAAGAATGTTCCAGAACTTAGGCTGAGGCATTTTTATTTCATTCTTTGATGACTCCTGTGCACTTGGGCAATAATATCCCATTGCACAGATCTGGCACCCAATGTGAAATGCATGTTTTACCAGCTGTAGAGAAAGAAGGACTAACTTTGCATGGTGAAAGAACGGGGTGGGGGCTGCTCAGTATTTACACTCATTCCCACGAATTGCCAAGAACACTTAAATTGACCTCATAGGGGGCCCTTAAAGAGAGCTGCTATCCTGCTTGCCTCCCAGTCGATACCTTAGGAATATGAGGGCTGTTCCCCTGAGTAACAAAATAACCCCTCATTGAGACTAATTAGATTTCCCCCCCAAAAAAAACCCCACACAGGTTATTGATTTGAGAATTGAAAACAGTATTGATGTACAGTAGTTGGTTATACTTGATAAGAATTAATTACAGAATTTTTAACTAGGAAAAATAGTATTTACAAGAATTTTAATATGAAAAGATTTGCATGGTGTAAACCCTCTTACAAATCCAGAGTTTCCAGAATCAAACATTAGTAGGATAATTTTGTAAAATACCTTAAGATTTAGATTGAATGAATTAGTATATTAAAATATTGGTTTTTATTCCTGAGACGAAAGGCAACAATATTCTCCAGGTGACATTTATTCCTTTGAAGGTTTACAATGATAATTTCTACTTGTATTAGAACCCAGTCTACATTCATCCCACCAATATTTATTGATTCAGCAAACATTTATGGGACTCCCCTGGTGTGAGTACTCATGTACCAAAACACTTTTCAAAAAAGATGCTGACATGAGCTGAAAATATATAAACCCTGCATGGGATGGGAACTTTGTTACTTTTCATGCCCTGTTTTGTTCCATTGTCATCCTCTTAGAAACAAAGTGTTGGCATTATATCTAATTTTTAAATGAGCAGTAAAAAAATCCAATAATCTTAGCAAGAACTCCCAGCTAACACAGATGGCTCAGGAGTAGCTCCACATGTCTTGACTTCTTCCCTTTCTTTTTATTTCCTAAAAACAGTAAAGATGCTCAGATTCAATGCTCAGCCCTGTGTCCTTTTCTCCCGCACACATCCCATCTGTCCTCCCTGATCATCCGGGCTGAATCAAACACAAGAAAGCAGCATTGTTAGACCATTTACCTATAAACTCTAGCACCAAAATTATTCCCTAGCCTAAAGTATGGTTTTAGCTCTATTTCCTAGTTAGAAAGACAACCCTCCAAACTGACATTGAAGGCATCACAAGCTTTGAATAACTTCTCCCTAAATCTGTGGTCACTGGTTTTTCTTGCTTTAAAGAATAAAGGAATAAAGCTTTGTTCTACTTGATCTCAAATATCAGAATTCTGGAACTTATTCTAGATTTAGGTTTTTCCTTCTTGTTGGTATATTGTAACATAGCAAGCCATATGAACTATGTATCACGAGAACACTTTGCAAATCGATCCACTCTTACCTAGTTCAGTTCCTGGACCCAAACTAACACTATATTTGTGGTGTTGCTTTTCATTTTTTCCCCTGATATCTTTAATTGAAGACCGCAGAGGAAATGTTTTGGGGACTGAAAAGAAAGATAGCAGCCACTATAACCAGTTGAGACAGTTCAGGAAAACAGCATGAAGGAAAAATATTTGAATGATAGGTAAGTGTCATAGCTTCTGCTTCAATTTAGCACAACCCCAAAGTCACCCTGAAGAGGGTACCTCAGTTGAGAAACTGCCTAGATCTGATTGGCCTGTAGCCATGTCTCTGAAATATCTTCTTAATTCCTAGATAATGTAGAAGGCCCAGCCCACTGTGGGTGGTGCCATCCCCTAGGTACGCAAAACTGAGCTGTATAAGAAAAGTGGCTGAACAAATTGGTAAGCAACACTCCTCCATGATCTCTTCTTCAGTTCCTGCCTCTGATGTAGTGTCCCCCAGGAAGAAACTGTTACTTGGCAATGTAAGATAAAACAAATCTTTTCCTCCATACATTATTTTTGATCATCGTGTTTATCACAAACACAAAAAAGTAACTAACAGAACAAGATAATACTTAATAATGACAACTAAGGAAAATTTATGTAAGAAAGGGCAATATATTTTCAGAGAACAACAAAAGAAAAAAACAACAGAGTGGAACAGGTATTACTGCGATCTGAAGTGTTTCTCTTCCTGGTGTAAAGAGTTTAACTCATATAAAAATATTATAATATTTTAAAATTTATAATGTTATAAAAAATATTAAGACAACATGTTTAAACATGAGTTAGCCAACCTTAAAATTCTTTATCTATATTCAGCTCTCAAACCATCAACAAAGATACTGTAGGAACAACTTTGTTTAGCAGTTACTATGCAGCTAAATTTCTGCTTATGGCTCTTGGTCATCATTACTAATTGTTGTTAGTAATACAGTTAGTGAGAGAAAAATGGAGGCACTCTACCAGCTTCATTACGCTTGTGTCAGCAGAGGATGTATTCACATACTTCACTCTAGCACAAAAGAGAGAGGTATATTTCCTTGTTGCATGCTATGCAAGCAAATTAGATCACATATCACAGATTTATTAGTAGTTATTCTCATTACTCTTTAATTCAAAAATAAATGATGCAAAACAGAGACTGTTTGCTTAGGCTCCAAATGTTCTAGGCGATCATTCTGAAATAAGCTGAAACTGAACACTTTCTTCCACCTCATCACTAAAGACAGTTGTCTAGTATCTTGGCTGTTTCAAGGGGAAGCATGATGTCCAAGGAAAATCGCCATATCAATCACTTTGAACACTACCTTCCTGTAAATCCAATGGCCAAAAAGGAGAAGCAGACACTCCATGATAACTCCTCTATGTCCTGACTCCAGCAAAAGTGCTGATTTTTCTCTGCTGAATAGATAATCTCTCTCCGGGCTGAGGCACTTGAAGCAAAGAAGAAAGCTTGCAGAAAAAATAATTGTCAATATATTAAGCATAACTGTCAATAGAGTAAACATCAAGGAAAGGCAGCAGGACATGCTGGCAAATTACAAAGATACAGTGTAATTCAATAAATCTTCTACCCACACCCCATACACAAATCTTTCAGAGATATCAAGATACCCAGAGAAACAAGTATTTTCTGGGATATAAATAACTACAAAGTGAGATAGCAAATATATTCTTGTAAACAATAAACGTGGAGCAAAGGACTGGTTTCTATCCAAGTTAAGAAATTATTCTTTTGAGCTTTTCTTGTGAAAAATCCATAAGCCAGGTGCTTGACCCCTAGGCCCCAAAGTGTGTTGTAAAGATTAGCAGTATATCGTGTAGTTTAAGCTCCTATATGTACATATAGGTATGTAAATATTGTTGCTAGAATTGATTAGATCGTCCAAGCAAAATTGAGACTACTTGCAGTGAATTTTAAAGAAAAACTCCCAAATGAATATTTCAGGCCAGAGTGCATTTCTCTTGAAGCATATGAATATTATCCAACTCTACACCTTAATGGCTTTTGAGTGCTCTGTTAGATTAATAAAAATGCCAGTTCCTAGCTCACTGGCTAAAGTCTCATGGAGTATGTTGTGAGTGTGTTGGGCCTTTTACTGTGGGTGTGAATAGAAGCACAGAGCCAGTGTAAGACCCAGGCTAGTAGTTTCTGAAAAAGAATCTTGCAAAGCTGAAAAAGGTGAACTTCAATCTCAACAGTAGTGCCAGTTTTTTTTTACTAAAAACACCAACAGTGTGGCAGGCTATAACTGTGTTCGTCACATTTCCAGGCCACCAATAACTCATTCATAAATGAATTGTCAGCACAGATAGTTCCAGAAGTGTTGGTAGTTTTTATAAATTTACTGACAGTGTGATTCCAAGTGGACTATCTTCTTTCAGAACTCAGAACAGCTGCAGGATATTTAGCCTCTGATCCAGAATTGAGGAAACAATGAATTTAGCAAAATCCTAAAAATCCTTTGTTCTAGCTACTCTTATAACAACCTGGAGTTATCTGAAAGAAGGGAACTTCAATTGAGAAAAAGCCTCCATAAGATCCAGCTCTGGGGCACTTGCTCAGTTAGTGGTATGAGGGAGGGCTTAGCTCACTGGGCTGGTGCCATCCCTGGGCCAGTGATCCTGGATGCTATAAGAAAACAGGCCAAGCAAACCATGGGGAACAAGCCAGTAAGCAGCACTCCTCCACAGCCTCTGCATCAGCTCCTGCCTCCAGATCCCTGCCCTGTTTGTATTCCTGTTCTGACTTCCTTTGATGATGAACATTGATATGTAAGTATAAGCTGAATAAACCCTTTCCTCCCCAAGTTGCTTTTTGGTCATAGTGTTTTATCTCAGTAAGAGAAATCCTACAGCATTTTTTTCACTTTTATTTATGTTGTATCTGTGGGACTACAGGGTAGAGGGTCATGGATTTGCTTATTGTATTTCAACTAAGGTTTTATTAATATTCTGTTCTAGTGGATGAAACATCAGAGAATTAGATAACCTGGCCTTAGAACTGCCTCAAGAGTCAGCTAAAGATATTACCTAATTGATTAACTTCTTTGAAAAAAAAAGATAATGAAGCAGACATGCCATGCATGCTTGTAATCTCAGCATTTCCAGGCTGAGACAGAAATACCATGTTTCAGGCAAGCCAGGGATATATAGCAAGTTTTAGGCTAGCCTGGGGATACATAATTAAGTCCTTTCATCACAAAAAAACATGGGAATAGAATAGTTCAGACTTTGTGCTCTTATACAAAGTAGGGTTTAGAGCAAGCAAAGATGTATTGGTGTCTAATTCAGCTACACTACTCATGGTGACACCCAGGGAATTGACTTTATGTTCATGGGACTTATCTTCTTTATCCGTAAAAGATTTGGGGGACTCTGTTTGCATAGGGTACCTTCTCATTAGCTTTCTGTCTATTCTACCAAACCATGCTGGACAGCAGCGCTGTCCCTGAGACCTTCATAGGGCCGTGGCACCTTGCTTGTTTCTCGCTTGAGAAGGTCATTACAACATGCCTCCTCACTTGCGTCTTATCTTCCTTGTCCCTGAGCTCCAGGTCTAATGCTCACACTTTCCAACCATGTGTCCAAATTCAAGTATCTCAGACTAAACCAACCAGCCAGGCACCTTCCCTTCCTCTCCATCTTCTCAAATGCCAGTGCTTTCTCCACCTGGCAAACCCAAGCCTTGCCATTACCTTTGTTTTCTTTTCTCTGCTGTTTTACATTTCTCCAGACCAAACAGATCAACCTCTGTCTTAACTGGCAAAGACTTAAAATGTGTATCTCCGTTCCAATGCTTTCTTAAATTCCCATCAGATGTCGCACTCCTGTTGGAATTCTACCCAGAGTGCATGTTTTTAATCTCCACACTTGGGAGGCAGAAGCAGGTGAATCTATGTGAGCTCAAGGCCAGCGTAATCTATATTGTGAGTTCCAGGCTAGCTAAGGCTGTACAGTGAAACTCTGTCTCAAAAATCAAATAAACAAAAAACAAAACAAAACAAAAAACCAAGCCCTTCCTTTACTCAGAGAACTTATCAGGTACCTCAAACTACACATGTGGAAAATTGGACTCTGGGTTTCCACCCCCACAATCAACTCTTCCTGCATGCTTTCCCATCTCATTTCCAAACATTCAGCCACCACCACCACCTACCGTCACCCATCACCACCCAACACCCAATACCCAACATCCAACACCTACCACCACCATCCACCACCCTCCAGCCAAATCAGTACTCTGGTCACAATAGGACCTTAACAACCAACACCAGCATTGGCTTTTGTCTGAGTTGTTCCTTGACACACAATCCCATTGTGTGTCTTTGTTCTTTGTTCCTCATTCGCCTATAAACACTTTCCCACCATATCTATATCCAACTCATCGTCTAAAAACTAACTCAGATGCCACACTGTCCCCAAAGTGATCTAATGGCCCCTGACTGGAGGAAGCTGATCTCACTTCACTTCATTTCACATCTTTAACAGTTTTCCTTGCTCTCTTTTGCCCTCTAAATGGCTGTGACTCTCTCTCTCTCTCTCTCTCTCTCTCTCTCTCTCTCTCTCTCTCTCTCTCTCTCTTTTCCACTCACTTACTCATTCCCTCTCTCTTTGACACATTATGTATAGATTTCCTACCATACATCAAATAACCAGAAAATGACCAAAAAGTACTCTAAATATGTGAGTTTATCTGGTAACTTGGAATGGCCTGTGGGACAGCAGAGGAGATGGAGGCATCTGTGCACTTCTTAGAAAAATATGTGATTGCTACAGAGTGTCAGCAAAGTAATGCAAATGGCAGAATGACATGATGGCAAGGAATATAATCTACAGGAGCAAAGGGGTCTCTACTGCACAGATCGGCAAGGGGAAGCCTTCCTGGGAATGCACAGAATGGTGAGTAGCTGTAAACAGGCCTCGGCACACTAAGGCTCTGCTGTTAACTAGAGCCAACTATTTATTTCAGAGTTTATTTTTATGACTGCATGAACATATTCAAACTAGAAGACTAGAATATGGGGTATTGGTTATTTTTGTTCTTCCTATTGTTAAAGATAATCCCCTCTTAGATATCATCACTGGCTCTTTAAATCAGGGGGGAAGGCGGGAAATTGAAACAGGACCTCATTCTATAGGCTGCCCCTCCCCCAAAGTTATGACAATTCTCCTGCCTCAGCTTCCAGAGTACTGGGATTACGAACATATGCCACCACAGAAGTCTACCAGATGTTTTTAGTTATAAGAGAACATTATGAACAACTTTATGTCAAAGAATTAGACAATTGTATGTTGGGGGTTACAAAAGTCATCTCAAGAATAAGTAGGAAACGTGAGTATGCCAATAGCAAGAAACTGTATTAATAATTAAATTATTCCAACAAAGCTCAGGCTTCACTGGGAATTTTCTAGAACTGTATGAGGAAGAAATAGCAGTGATGCCACAAAGGCTCTGTAAAAAGCTGGGCTTCCCTACTCCTTCTATTGGTGTTTGATCCCATTAGAGCACAAGGCTCTGAGCAAGGAAGCAAATGCTTGCCTGGGGTGCTCTAAGGCAGCAGCCAGTAGCAAATGGACATTGACAATCTCTTCAGATTAATACAAATTGTAAGCCTAAGCCATGGTGGCAGTGCTTCAGCTTGGCAGATCTGCCAAAAAGGAAGAAAACTGCGTACTTTTAATGAGTAATACTTTAGGTGGAATGCTTTATTTTTTAACTATCTCCCCTTTACCAATTTCTACTACCAATTTCTATCCTGGGGTAGCTGGCTGTTTCATTTCACTGTACAAGCTCTGTGGAACCATATGGCAATGCTTGGACCTGGCAAGATGCTGATGGAGGTGGATCCAAGTCAACTGTCTAGAGCTCACAAGAAATCATGATGAGGTCATCAGCTGAGATGGAGGAGAGCTACATGATTGCTATCTAAAACATGTTTTTTAAAAAAAAAATAATAATTACATATACATATTACATGTTACATATAATAACTATAGTTACATGTATATATACACAGAGTTGAATCGAAGTAACATACACATACATGCAGAATTTAACCCGGCTTATATAGAAAGAGTTAAATGCAAGTCACATGCATACACATATTAAACAAGAGCTGAATAAATTAAAAGGGAAAACCAGTGTTGATAAACAAGATGAATCTGGCTTCTCCATCTCTGACTCCCACATTGCAGTGAACAGACATTTAGAGAGGGAGAGCAGACAGATACAAGCAGGTGTTGGAGCAAAGAAAAAGAACATGGAGAATTCTGCCCCCGACCCAGACTACCTATTCCAAAGAATCCTGAGGCCAGTATCACATCCTGGGGAGTGGTCAGAGGCTGGTAGACCAGCCAGAGACCCGGTTGTTGGTACTGAATGGAAGGCAAAGCTGTTGGTGAATGACAAAGCAGGTCTGTCATAGGTGGGAGGCAGCGGATGTGCCATGGGTGGGGAGGTCCTGGTGGGAATTGGGTTTCTTCGACAGACCCTGTAAAGTACACCACTAAACAAACATGGCACATGAAACAGAGTTAGTGAGAGATGTTTGGAGAGGAAAGATCAAGAGTGAAGAGTCAAAGACCGCACTGGAACAGGTACTTCAGAGAGGCAGGCCCCAAAGTCACATGACTTGTGTGTCTTTGACCTTAGTCAGGATGACACCTGCCCACGTTGCGTGTGGGGTTTTTTTTTTTCTTTTACAAAACACACAGAATCTCAAGCATTCAAAAATCAGCCAGAAACGCAATCATGTGGCCACAATACATTTCTATCACACATATGAAATAGACTTTTTAACAGAAAGAGAAAATACCTGGGACAAAATTTTTCCCAGGAAATTTCACACTTTATGCACCAGAGCGCCGAGAAGGTGCTGTAGGGAAAACAGAATAGCATCACAGCTGGGCAGGAAAGAAGAAAATCCAGGATGTAGCATGGCAGCAGCAACCGCGCGAGAGAGGAAGCAGACAGAGACAGAACAGACTAGACACTTCAAGCGAGAGCATGAGATGCCAGCGGGCACAGAAGCAGGGGGTAAGCAATAAGGGAGGCATCCAGTGGACTAGAACCCAAACCACAGATCTCCCAGGCTCCTGGGAGAGGAAAGCAAAGAGGATAGAAAAGGGGAAGGGAGAGATGGCGTGCACAGCCCAAGAAACATTCCATAAAACATTGAGATACGGGGTCCCAGCAAGTGGCCATTTGGATTGATATCTGAGCTGAGGAGTCAAAGGCAGATAAATTGTCGGCTCACTTTCCATGAGTAAGGTAGGGAAATAAGATCCAGGAGCTGAACTCTAGTGTTTTAGAAATTCAGCAGGGACCTATGAGGAGGCACAAGCTGCTAAGAGATTCGCCAAACACAGAGCAGGGGCCAGGAGATTCAGGTCCGAGAGTCAAGAAAGGTACCAACTGTCCAGTGCATCATCACACAAAAAGGCAAGAGCTGAGCGGAGGAACTTGTAGGTCCAAAAGACCCTTACCAATCATGCCCGTACTGGATGGGGAATCTCAATGATCTGTTAGATCGGTAAGTAGGGTTCCAGGCTAGGGGCAAACCAGGTTCCAGGGTCCTGGTGCATCTCAGACTGCCAGGAGAGCCTGCCAAGTTTTACAGCGCCAAATGTTGTATTTTTAAAGTGGCCCGAGAGAGTCAAACCATACAGCAAGACCCACGTGGAAGGTTTATAGAGGGGAGGGGAAAGCAGAGACAGAGAAGGGAGTAGAGATGGGTCCCTGAGGACAAAAACAAAGAAAGAGAAAGAGATGGAGGGTGGGAAAGGCCCACCTTTTATAAGAGAAGGTAGCTCTTAGTGGCTGCAGCTCAGGATCCTAAGGGCAAGCCAGTGTAGATATCTGAATGCTAACAATGGAAAATTCTATTCACTAAATCATCCCCAAGCTGTAGACTCTCTCTCTCTCTCTCTCCCCCCCCATCTCTCATGCATGTGCTCACACACAGGCATGTGTACTCATGCACAAACGTATAAAATTTGTCTGAATTCAATTCACTGTAGTAGTGCAAATGAGATGTGCCCCTTAGTCTCAGGCATTTGAACACATGTCCCCATTTGATGGCTCCATCCTGAAGGACCATTGACAGTTTACAGTGTCTAGAGGACAGAGTATTACTTTCTTCAGTGGTATAGCCACTGTTAAGGTGCCCCATCCTTCATTCAGTGACCTTTCTCCCTTATTCAAGGGAGAGACTCTAAATTCCACTGTCACACACAATAAGAGGGAGGCATGAAAATATAAGGGGGGGTCCACTGAGAGAAGGAGAGGGCATAAGAGGGGATTAGTGGTGAAATAACTAAATGTATAAAACTTTCAAAGAATATAAAGTATTCGGCAGACAAAGAAACATTGGTTATCAGACCTTTCTATTGAATGCTGACTTCATGCCTCAGGTATACACACCAAGTAAAACAGATAGA
The DNA here is from genome assembly GCA_004025045.1 of Sigmodon hispidus. NCBI lineage: Eukaryota > Metazoa > Chordata > Mammalia > Rodentia > Cricetidae > Sigmodon > Sigmodon hispidus. Next base: position 48,359 of record PVIH01006694.1, read on the forward strand.
TGATACAGTGGTTCTGTTTTTAGTTTTTCTGGAAACCTCCAGACTGGTTTCCATGGAGCCTAATGAAGTCATATGCTCACAAACAGAATGTATTCTTCACAAACCACACCCCCCCATCCTTACCAGCATTTTTGTTTGTTTTTTATTGCTGATGGTCATCTGGCTGTAGTGAGATAGGATCTCAATCTAGCATTGATGCATTTTTCTCTGGTGGCTAAAGATAGGAAGCATCTTTGTAATATTTTCTAGCCTTTTGTACATCTTTTGAATGGTGTCTGTACAATTCATTTGTCCATTTAATGGCTGGGTGATTAGATAACTGTGCTCTGAACATTTGCTGTTTGGAGTTCCTTTATTCACAGTTACTGATTTGGTATTTGTTGTGTGTTTGTTTCTATGTGTACATATGACTATGCATGCCACAGCACATGTGTTGGGGTCAGAGGTCAACTTTGGGAGTTGGTCCTCTTGTTTCAACATCCTCATTCACGGACAGAAATCAGGCTGTGGGGGTTGACTAGAAAGCATTTTTATCCTGGACATCTCCAATGGCTCTGGGTTCTTTATGTATTTTAAATATTAATTTCTTGTTGGATGAAAGCTGGCAAAGATTTTCTCTCATGCCACAGTCTGTCTTGTCAATATATTAATTGTCCCCTTTGATCTGCACAAACTTTTTAATTTCATGTGATCCCATTTGTCAAGACTTGCTGGGATTTCCTGAGCTTCTAAAGGTCTCTTCAGAAGGTCGTTGCCTAGACCTGTATCTTGAAGTGTTTCCTCTGCATTTCCCTTGGGTATTTTCAGTTTCTGGTCTTACGCTGATGTCTTTGATCTTTTTGAATTGATTTTTGTATAGGGTAAAGGGGAGGGTTCACATTTTACACATGGTTATCTAGTTTATCCAGCACAACTCTTACTACTATATACTTGTTAATTCTTGAGGAATTCCATACATTTATACAATGTATATTGACCGTATGCACCCTTTCTCATCTCTCTGACTCCTCTCATATTCCATATTCACCTCCTATATCCTGTCCTCTTTTATAACAATATTTTTATTAGGTCTTTAAATATTTTGTACAATGTGTTTTGATAACAACTCACTTTCACTCTCCAACTTTTTCCAGATCACCCCTCCCTAACTCATCCAACTTTCTGTTTTGTTTGTTTGTATTGTAGACCCATCAAGATTAATTTGTGTTGCCTAAATGTTTTTTGGATGCCTGGAAGTCCACCTGAGTGTAGCTGACTTACAGGTGTTAAACTCATAGACAACTGTTTCTCCCTTCCCAGCAGTTAACAGCTCCCAGTGGCTCCCTAGATGGAAGTAGGATGTTATCCTGACTCCCATCTCCATCTTCTGGCTTGGACTGTTTGTGTGTGCTGTTACAACTGCTCTTCGCTTATATGTGCAGCTGCCCTGTGTCCAGAAGACCCTGTTCCTTGTGGTCACGCACTGCCTCTGGTTCTTACACTCTTTCTGGTCCTCTTCTGCAGCGGTCTCTGAGCCTTGGAAGTGGGAATACAGTACATATTCCATTTAGAGATGAGCATTCTGTAGCCTGTTACTCTCTATACGTTGGTCTATTGTACATCTCTGTATTCATCACCATGTCCTGAAATTGAAAGCTTTCAGATAAAAGCTAAGAGATATGTTAATTTATAGATACAATAATAAGTCATTAGAAGCCAATTTAATACTGTGGCCAGCTGGCTGTACCAGCATATGTCTTTAATCCCAGTACTCAGAAGTCTAAAGCAGGCAAATCTCTGAGTTCGAGGCCAGCCTGGTCTACACAGCAAATTCCCGCACAGCCCGGGCTACACAGAGAAACTCTGCCTTGAAAAAACAAAATAACATTAGCTCAGCTATGTTCATAACAGCATTATTCATAATAGCAAGAACCTGGAAACAACCTAGATGCCCCTCAACTGAAGAATGTGAAGAATGGATTAACAAACTGTGGTACATCTGCACTATGGAATACTACTCAGCAGTAAGAAAAAAATAATATCCTAAAATTTGCAGGCAAATGGATGGATTTGGAGAATATCCTCCTGAGCGAGGTATCACAAACCCAGAAAGATAAGCAGGGGATGTACTCACTCATTAGTGGACTTTAAACAAAAAGCAAAGCATGTCCAAGCTGCAAACCACAACCACTAAACATCTTGGGATCTGAAGCACCTTGGAGCGCACTCCCTTCAGAGGAACACCTGACCCAGTCTTGATGTTGGGGTGAGGAAAGCGGACTTGCCTGGAGTGGATGCTGAACTAAGCCACCTTGGAAACTCCTGCCCTTTCTAGGGAGGAGATGAGAAGGGGAGAAAAGAGATTGATCAGGAGGAATTGGGAGGGGAAAGGGAGTTTGAACAAGGGAATATATGGATTAAAAAAAATGAAACTTTATTCAAAAATAAAATAAAGATGAGCAAAAAAAAGAAAAGAAAAAGAAAATATAACTATGTCTATTTAGCATAACAATAGTAGTAAGTTCTCCTCTAGGACCAATAAGCCATAGGTTCTTAGTCCAATATGGTCGGGCCAAGTATGGGTTTCTCTCCAGAAGTTGGCACTAAAACCCTATTGTAGAAGACTTCACATTTTAATCATAGAACATGGAGAAACCAAGATATTGACCTGAAAGTTTCATCTCAACTAGCTAGCTTTCATAGTGCTAATAGGTGATATGAATGCTATCACAGGAGAAAAAAATCATCATTCATACCCCAGAATTCTGTGAGCTGCAATAATAACTGACCTGATAGTCATTCCTACTGGTGTAATAGTGGTATGAGCAGCATGGCAGTAACCAACTAGTTTCTAATTGGATTTAAATTCTAATCTACAAGATGAAACACAGCACAGTTCTGTTTTGTTTAGTTTTTGGTAAGTGGCATTTCTCTACTGTGTGTCTTTGGCACTTTTTTGATGGGTTAACTAGCTGTAGTCATGTGACTTGTTACTGTGGCCTGTATGTTATTTTACTGCTTGATGTGTCTATTTTTATGCCAGTCCCATCCTGTAAAAAGGTTACTATTTAAAATCTTCACTAGTTTCATTGAATTTACTTTCTCTTCACAAGTGCATGTGTGCATGTGGTATGTGTGTGTGTGTGTGTGTGTGTGTGTGATTCTGGTGACTGAATCCAGGACTATGCATGCCAAGTGAGAGTTCTACCACTGACTGAGTTATATTCTCAGCACTTTGAAAACATTGAGAGCCTAAGAACTTAACAAAAATGACTGCTGAATTTTCTATTTTTTTTACAGAACCAAAAAAACCAAGTTCTACATCTAACAAGTATAATATTGCTTCAACTCTCCAGAGAAGACAGAATGTCTTACAGCCACTGCAGCTTCTTTTGCCCATTTGTCTCACTAAATCATTTTGTGTGTGTGTGTGTGTGTGTGTGTGTGTGTGTGTGTGTGTGTGTAGTTTGTATTTCTCTAGCTTTCTTATTTTCTACTTTTGAATCTTCAAGACCCAAGTTCTGGCATATTCAAATTATGACCGTTCACTGTATACTTAAAATCTGAGAAAAATAAATAGTGAAAAATTTTCAATTACAGCAGCTTTGCACATGAGTATATTTAAATACACACTCACATGTGCACATATGTATGCATGCATGACATACATATACTTATTACTACTAATTATTTATACATTTGTTCTTTTGAAGAAAAGCTCAAGTTCTTATTTCAAATATTAAGCTTAGTAGAGTCCTGATTTTTTTATATGTAAAACCAGAAGAACTACATTTATGTACCACAAAGTTTGACATTTTTCTACCAAGAATTCTTCATTTTACTTCTTTCAAATAATAGTTGTAAACACATGTTCTGTTTCTAAGAACACAAAATAGTCTGGCTTTAGAAAGTTGAAAAAAATTAATTTTTTAATCATTAGCTGGTCTCTTTATTTTCATCTAGGGTTCCCAGCTTCTTTGATTTTATTCCATACTTCCCCCAAAGGTTTCTCTATTAATATTAACAGCTTTGGAATCTCATTACTCTGATTTATGCCTTTTCAATTTATTTAAGGTTGTGTCAATATTAAATTATCTGTCCCTTGTGAGCAACTTCAATAATGTTTAGATGCAAAATACTCTTAAGCACTACCTAGCAGGCAAAAATCCATGTTATTACTTATAATGCCATCCTCCCTCACAGAATCAACTAATAATTAATGAGGGTTATATTAAAGAATTCAGAGACAGACTAAAATACTATGGTAAAAATATTGTAAGGTATACTGAAACTTTTACTTCATTCTAAATGGTCTTGTTCTTGTGTAAAAGAGAGTGGATTAAAAAAAAGGCAAACCCTAACCACTCTCCCCACACACATACCTCTCACAGTAAACAAATAAATGTAATTTTTAATTAAAAACAGTATATCTTTATATTGTCAATAGGCACGTGGACATTTAAATTTAAAAAGGTATAGCCATTTTTACCCCTCCAAAGGATAAGACATTTGGGGCTAAGGAGATGGCATGGTTGGAAAAGTGCCTGCCAAACAAGTATGAGGTTCTCAGTTCAAATCCTCAGTATTCATGTAAAAGACAGACATGGTGACAAGCCTCTACAATCTGGAGCAGAGACAGATGCACAGAGCTTGCTGTGTGGCCAGGATAGTCAATTGGTCAGCTCGGGGTTCAACAAGAGCCCTGACTTAAAGTGGAGAGCCTAGCCTCCACCTGCATGAAAGTAAGTGTACACACACACACACACTCCAGGAGAGGGGACTTCTAGGCAGGCCTGGTAGCACATGCCTGTATCTCAGTATCCAGGGGCCAGCTGTAAGGAGGATGGCTGGAAATTTGAGGCTAGCCTGGTCTACCTAACAAGTCCCAGGCAAGATAAAACTATGCAACAAGATCATACCCCTCCCCCAAATAAGAAAAGAAATAAGGAAACAAATGGCTAAAATAAAGACAGTGTCACATGAAATGTTAGATGCATACCTCCATCACTGCCCCACACTGGTGAAATGTTAGATGCATACCTCCATCACTGCCCCACACTGGTGAAAGTGTGAATGGATACACTCGAGAAAAGATCTTAATGGTTTCTTAGACAACTAACCATGAACCTATAAAATGACCCAGGAGCTACAAATTTAGACATTTACATCACAGGGAAGTAAAAATAAAAATGCTACTGCTCGGGGCTGGAGAGATGGCTCAGCGGTTGAGAGCGCCGTCTGCTCTTCCAGAGGACCCGGGTTCGATTCCCAGCACCCACATGGCAGCTGGCAGCTGTCTGTGGTTCCAGTTCCAGGCGGGCACCAAGGCAAATAAATAAATAAATAAATAAAGTTTAAAAAAAAAAAAAAAATGCTACTGCTCATAGCAGCTTGTTTATGACAAAAAGAAAAATAGGGGAAAAGATATCCTGATATGGGCAAATGATCTCATAACTGCAGTGTAGTCAACCTTGGCACACCAGTCAGGAATCAAAGGGACAGACTGTGGACACTTTAATCCCAGAACTTGGGAGGCAGAGGAGGGCAGATCTCTGTGAGTTCAAGGCCAGCATGGTCTACAAAATGAGTTCCAGGACAGCCAGGGCTGTTACACAGAAAGACCTTGTCTTGAAAAATAAGAAATTAAAAAAAACTCACCAATAGAAAACTTAATTTAAAAATGTTGCATATATGCTGAGTAATTGTTTATATGACAGTTTTGAAAATATAAAATTAGAGAAATGGAGAGGAAACCAATGGTGGCCAGGAATTAGGGAGGGGTGGAAACTGAATGACAGGATATCTGCTTATAAAAAGACAAAGACTCTTTCCAGCCAGCGCCGAGCGATGGATTGGCCCCCGTCGTATACACACGGTCCGAGTTCGAGGAGGCAATAAGAAGTATCGTGCCCTAAGATTGGATGTGGGGAACTTTTCCTGGGGCTCTGAATGTTGTACTCGAAAAACAAGGATCATTGATGTTGTCTACAATGCCTCCAATAATGAGTGGTCCGCACCAAGACCCTGGTGAAGAATTGTATTGTGGTAATTGACAGCACCCCATACCGACAATGGTATGAGTCCCACTATGCACTGCCCCTGGGCCGGAAGAAGGGGGCCAAGCTGACCCCTGAGGAGGAAGAAATATTAAACAAAAAGCGATCAAAGAAAATTCAAAAGAAATATGATGAAAGGAAAAAGAACGCCAAAATTAGCAGTCTTCTGGAGGAGCAGTTCCAGCAGGGCCAGCTTCTTGCCTGTATTGCCTCAAGACCAGGCCAGTGTGGCAGAGCAGATGGCTATGTGCTAGAAGGCAAGGAGCTTGAGTTCTATCTGAGGAAGATCAAAGCTCGGAAAGGCAAATAAACCATCATCAATAGCTCATGTAATAAAGGTGCTTATTGTTCTGTTAAAAAAAAAAAAAGACAAAGAAGGAAGGAGACTTGCAGTGGTGGGAATAGAATATCTTGAATCTATAATTGTCAGTGGTTTGATTGAGACATTGTACTAGAGTTTTGCAAGATGTCTCCATTTGGGAAACCTGGATGAAGAATGCATAGACAGCACTGGAAATATGGCTCAGTAAATAAAGTTTTGAACTGCTCTTCCAGAGGACCAGTGTTCTGTTCCCAGTGCTCACATAAGACACCTTACAATTGCCTCTACCTTAACTACGCAAGATCTGATGCCCTCTCTGGCCTCCCCCGGTACTGCACCCAGAAGCAGAAACACACAAACGAATGCACATACTTTAAAAATAAAATATTTTATAAAAAGAGAAAAAATGCCAATTTTTATCCCTTACAACACCATGTTAACCTACAATTATCACAAAATAAAAATGAAGTCTGGGTACTAGAGAGATAGCTCAATAGTTAAGAGCATTTGTTCTTGTAGAGGACCCAGGTTCAATTCCCAGCACTCACATAGTGGCTCACAAACACCCATAATTCCAACTCCAGAGGATCAATACCCTGTTCTAACCTCCAAGGGCACTAGGCATGCACATGCTGCACAGACATACATTCAAGCAAAACACAACTTATAAATAAAAATAGTCTAACTCATTTTGGAGCTGTGTATGATGGCACATACCTGTAATTTCAGTACTTGGAAAACAGAGGCAAGTTCAGGACCAGCCTGAGCTACTGAGCACAACTCAGTTTCAAATATAAAAATACATATACATTTTGAACACTCATAAGTCCTTGTCTGGCTCATTAAATACACAGCAGATTTTCAAACAGGATCAAGGATGTCTCATGGCACAACACTTGCCTACCATACCTGATACCAAGTTCCAGGCCTACAAAACAAATAAAACAAGGGGAAGTAAGCAGAGATAGACAGTAATGCAATACTAAACAGTATTTTATTTGTAGAATTTTAACAAATTTCTAGATATTTGTTTGATTTTATCAAGTCTGTTTTGAGTAAGTAATACCCAAAACATGACCAAACATGAAAATTAAAATGTCAAAAGGATTAATTTTCAAAACTCTCCTTTTCTGTATTTGTTTTGAGGTGTTGTTTTTAAAACACAATTTCATGTAATCTGGGCTGACCTCAAACCAACTATGTAGATGACGCTGGCCTTGAATCCCTGATTCCCTTGTCTCGTGTCATTAGTGCTGGGGTTACAGGTGTATGCAACCATGGCCAGCTTAAAAAGCTATCTCTTCTCGTCTCTCTCCTTTCCTTTCCCACTTCCCTTTCTCCAATCACTTTGTAAGAAGAACCACCATTCTTCATCTTTTTTAAGGCAAATACACAATTACAATTTTAAACTGAGAAAGAAGGCGTCATAAAAGAATAATGGATTAAGACTTAAAACCAGGAGAAACAAAGACACAAAATGAGAAAACACTTTAGTGGAGAAGATACATGAATATTACTTAGGGCTGTTTGGTACCAAGGGCCACACAGCAGCATGGCCTGTATACACAATGCCCCTACCCCTTCAAGGGAAACCTGTAACATATGTCCTAAGGATTACCAAGTGCTCACTGTGGGTCACCTACCTCAGAAGAAATCCAGAGCACAGACATAAAATGAAAGGAGGGTGATAAGGCTTTCACTGCACGGATTCTGTGGGATACTGTGTAAATACTTGAAACGGAATATTAAAAATTTGTAAGAAATCCCAAAGGGGAAAAGAATGAATCAGAAAAGTTTATTTCCTGCTACACTTGCTATCTACCCATACCCAGAAAACACCTAAGCAGACAGACATATCCTGTGCACGCCGCTCCATCGATCTGTCTTTACATCGCTGACATCTGAACATTGCCCCAGCGATTATCACTCACCAACTTCATCTTTTCTTCACAGGCACTTCCTTTCTCAGACACCTTTGACTTCATGCTTCCTCAAACTCAGATTTTTTTGAGACAAAGACATCTTTCCAGGGATGACCTTTGCCTCCAACACAACACACGAATAATTGCACAGTAAGTTTGCAAGGAAAATAAATCTTAACTTGGCTCTTGACCTGTGGTCCAGCCTCATTGTGAATCCCAAGACAGTAACATGTGCTTTTCTCTCTTGTTTTGTGTATTAATAAACACAGGCATGCATGGCAATCAATAAAGTATTGGAGGGGAGAAGAAAATTCACCCCAAATCTTTTTATCTGCATCAAAATTGTAAAATAATTTACATTCATCATTTGCTGTGATGGGCTGTGTGTCCACAGAGACCACTTGAAGCCTTGCTTGTCATGAACAGGTGGCTTATTTTCAGGATCTCCCTGATTATTTTCAACATAAATATAAACAGGAGAGTAAGGAGAGTTTATCCACAAGCTTCTAAAACAGATGTCAATTATATTGAAGTGTTCCATAAGGGGGCACTAACTTTGTTATTGACTCTGTAATGGCAACAGCCAGCTGCTGTAATTAGCCATCGATCTGAGTAGTATGTAGATTTGTAGTCCGATGAAAAGAACTTGGATTCCATTCATAACGCATCTATTGCAGTATTCATGTGTACTGTTTGTGATGCTATGTGCTAGAGAGGAAAATGTTTTCCAAAGTCAAAAGATATTCATAGCCAGGGAGATAGAAACAGAGGATCACAAATCTGAGGCTTATGTATGACCAGTCTCTATGACAAACAAACAAAATTGTCTAAGTGTATGTGTGTGTCCTGCACCAAAACTGACCTAATACAACACCATGTGCTTGCATCTCCAAAAATATGTGCTAAATAAGCCTCTTTTCCAAATAAAGCTAGCCTGCCTTGGTATTTCTTTACAGTAACACAAAGCACTACCTAGTAAGGACTCTGTGCCTGGAACTCATTACATGGCTTCCTAGTGAGATGCATAAATATTGAGCCCAAACTAGATACTAGAAAACTATTGAAAAATGAAGAGCTTTCATACAGAAAACATTTCTTACATTTAGGGAGGACTTCTTAATTTTTATATATCTTTATGGTTTTGTTTTTGAGACAGGGTCTCATTCTGTGATTGTGGCTGTCCTGGAGCTCACTAAGCAGACCAGGCTAAACTCAAACTCACAAAAATATGCCTGCCTCTGCCTCCCAGGTGCTGAGATTAAAGGCAAACATCATCATACGCAGCCATATATTTTTATTACTTAAGTTTTTCTTTAACAAATTTGTACGTGATTATTCTCCTTCCTTTTATCTTCTTCCCATGCCTTCATAATTTTTCCCCTCTCCCTAAAAGACCCTTTTCCATGTGTTTTTGTTTTGTTCTGGGACCCACTAATGTTAACCTGAATCATCTCCCTGACCATGGGAATGGAACTATCTACTGGAGCTTGATGGGCTCCCCTGTAGGTACACAACTGAAGACAAATGAATCCTCATTCTCTGGCATGCATTGAGAGTCAACAGTTCTTCACTGAGGGATAGGGCCTATCCCTCCCCCACCCATGCCTGCCAGTTAACAGACCTGCCTTATTCAGGCACAATGTAGGCAATCACAGCTGCTAGGAGTTCATAAACAGCTATCACAGTGTCATACCCAAACAGCAATGATAGTGTCATGCTTAGAGGATAGCATTTCATGATTATGGACTTCTTTTAATACTGAAAATTGTTCGTTGAAAGTGTTATTTTCTGTCTCAGCAGCATTTCTGAAGTAACTGACACAGAGGCTTATATTCGTTGTAAATAAATGCTCAGTCAATAGCTCAGGCTTGTCACTAGCATACTCTTGCACTTAAATTAACCCACATTTTGTATCTATGCTTTGCCATGTGGCTTGGTGCCTTTTCTCAGTGCAGCATGCCCATCTTACTTCTCTGCATCTCCTCATGACACTTCTGGCTCTGCCCTTCCTTATCCGAGCATCCTTAGTTTGGTTTCTTTACAGGTATTTTCTGCCTGGCTACCAGCCAATTAGCATTTTATTAAATCAATTTGAATGAGAAATCTTTACAGTGTACAAAAAAATTATTTCACAGCATTTTATTCTTTTTGTATAAATAAAAAATAAGGTTTTAATTTTAACATAGAAAAATTATATGTAACAAAAACAATTATTAAGTAAAAATTACAGTCACAATAGCCAGTCCATTTGTATTTGACAAAATCACAGAAAATACTCTATTATCTACCTTGTCTTGGTGAGTCTAAAGTTTTACATCTAATTTACCTTTTACCATAACTAAGGAAAACTATAGTTATAACTATCTAGTCTTCACCTCCATCAAAGATCCCAAAAGGGTGAAATATTACCTAATGACAGGGACATCAGGCCACCTGGGCAGTCATCCAAGGGTCTTCTGTGACATTAGGGTATCTAGCTATGGCCTACAGGCCTGGTATATCTGGCAGATATTTCTCTCCATCTCTCCAGCCCTCTCATCCCTGCCGCAACCCACTTCCATCCCCTGCAATCTGTTTTAAAATTATAAAACTGGCACATGTGGGCTTCATGATGGCCACAATCCTTCTTACTCAACCAACACATTGGCTCCTGTTTCTCTGAGTATCAAACTACATCATTATAAATGTTGCCAGGCAAGACCTGAGTGCCCAGACTTTTTTAAAAAAATTGACCCTCCAAAAACCATGCAGGAGGGTTAAAAAATCCTCCAGGGAACTCTCTTTCTCTAACAGATTTTCCAGAAAGAGTGTACAGCAGGACCCTTGATTTGATTTCCTGTCCCAGTTAAAAGTCTTCTGGTAAAAGACATGTTTCATTCTCATTTTTCACTTTTGAAATGATGCTCACCTAAAATGAATGTCTACACTGTCTGAGACACAAAGTAATGGGCAATGACATATATAACACTGTGTGAATGTATAAATACACATAATCTCCAAGAGGAAGAAATCCTCCCTCAGCTTAAACTAAATGACTGTGTCACAAAGTGCAGACTTGTAGCCTCACTGCTGTCTGAGCAGAATCAAGGGAACTGCAGAAAAGGTGATGAGAAGAATCTTGACAATATAGATTTGCTCCTTCCTTTCCAGGAATATATATTAACCATTGTTTGATTCTTACAGCTCCTCCAAGGCAACAACTGGCCACCAATACATCCACGTGGACAGATCAGCAGATCTGCAGAACTGACCACAAGCAAAGAGAGCCTCAGGGTATCAAGGTTGATCCAACACTGACCGTTTTGTTTTTCTACAGAAAATAATGGGAAAGGGGGGTGGGAGAGGGGGTGGGGAGGTTGAGATTTCAGGCTTTAAGTTCTGGTACCTCTGGGTCTTTGCAGATGTAACCAAGTTAAAACAAGGTCACTGTGGACTAGGGTGAGCCCTATTCCAATGACCAGCATCCCATTCAGAGAAAAGACGCAGGCAAAGGAACTTGACCAAGGTTGTGGGCAACCTCAGAAGCTAAAACAGACACTTAGGAAGCTCCTCCTGGGTGAGGGAGCACAGCCCTACTAACACCTTGACTTCAAACTTTGACCTCTCAAACCATAAGGATCAATCAGTCTTTGTTGATTCCAACCATTGGTTTATGAGAATTGTTAGGAGACATTCTTTTTAGTATATAGCTGGTGCTGTTTACGAAGGTATGTGCATCTTTCTGGGATTCCAAACACCTTCAAAACCTGAGCAGTAAGCTAACAGCTGTCCTCCGTCCAACAACCCTAAGGAATAACATTCATTTCAGGTGTAAGAAAATGACTTGACTCCAGATTTTTGGTTTATTTGGTTTTGTTTAAGTCAAAATTTCACTCTATACTCCAGGCCAGCTGCAAACTCACTGAGTAGCCTACACTGGCCTTGAACTTAAGACAATCCTCCTGCAGACAAATGCCAGAACACTAGGCTACTATTTAATTGAGGACTAGGCATCTGCTGTATGTGTAAGAAGGGGATAGTGCTATCTGTGGTTCCAATTTCTATCATTTGGAGGGCCTAACTCAAGACAGGAAGAAGGAAGGGCCTAACAGTACCCCTTCAAGGAAAATTGATTGGAAAAACATCCCTATTGTGTACTTACATTTTTTTTAACTTATGTGTCTAAAATATACCAAGAGGCAGATCTTTTTCAAAAAAATTATTTTTATTTTACGTGTAGGAGTGTGTTGCCTGTATGCATGTGCATGTACCAGGTGCATGTCTGGTTCCCACAGAGGCTAGCAGAGGGTGCCTAATCCCCCAGAAGTCGAATTAGAGATGGCTGAGATCCACCATGTGGTTTCTGAGAACAGAACCCAGCTCCTTTGCAAGAGCAGCAAGCACTTTTAATCACTGAGCCATCTCTGCAGCCACTAGGCCAGGTTCTTAGGATTCAGACTCTTAGATGATACCAGAAAGCTTGTGATGTGAGTAAAAAAACTATTCTTAAGATGTCATTCTAAAAGCATTCTCTTAGCAATAGATTTTTTTCATGTCTTGTATTTCACACATTGTAGTACCGACCAATGGGACAAATACTGTATCATCTCACTTGGATAAGGGACCTTGAGTGGTAGAGCTCATGGGGAAAGGTGGTAAAGGGTGACTGCCAGCACCTGGGGATGACCAGAGTCAGAGTGAGTGCTAAAGAGTTCTGGTCTAGGTAAATGAGGAATGTTCTAGAGACAAACAGTGGTGACAGTCCCTAGCACTGTGAATGGATTTAACACCACTCAAAATGATGCATTTAAAACTGTTCAAAGGAGTTGGTGAGATGGCTCAGCTGTAAGAGCACTTGCTGCTATTGAAGAGGGACCTGGGTTCAGCTTCCAGCACCCACATGGTAGCTTACAACCATCTGGAACTCTAGTTCCAGAGGATCTGATGCCCACTTCTGACCTCCATAAGCACCAGGCACACAGATGGTGCACAGACATACATGCAAGCCAAACACTTATACATAGAAATTTTTTGTTTTGTTTTCAAGACAAGGTTTCTCTGTGTAGCCCTGGTTGTCCTGGAACTTCCTCTATAGACCAGGCTGGCCTAGAATTCAGAGATCTGCCTGCCTCTACCTCCTTAATGATGGAATTAAAGGTATATGCTACCACTGCTTTATACAAATACTTTTTAATTAATTTTAAATTGTCAAAATAACTTTTTTTTCAGTTTTGTTTTTGTTTGTTTGTTTGAGACAAGGTCTCTCTATATGTAGCCCTCAATGTCCTGGAACTTACTATGTAGACCAGACTGGCCTCAAATTTACAAAAATCTACCCACCTCTCCCCCATCTCCCAAGTCCTGGAATTACAAGCATGTAGTATGTTGTTGTAAATGGTTTCTGGCCAGACTTTCCCTCCTGGCCCCAAGGTTCAGGCACACTCTTGGCCTTACTTAGCCTCAAATAATCACACACAGGTTTGTATTATTTTTATGCTGATTGACCTAGGGCCCAGGCATATAATTTGCTAGCTCCTTCATCTGAACTCAACCCATCTTGTTCACCCATGCAGATTGGTACCTTTTCTCAGAGCAGTATTTCCTCTGTGTCTCTTGGCAGCTCCAGCGACTCCGGGCATCTGTGTCTGGCATTTGTCTCTGCTCTGAGATGTTCCTGACTTTTCTTAGCCTGGTAGCCCCACCCATGCTTCCTGTTTGCCTTTGGCCAATCAGCTAAACCCATAGATGGGACAAATATTTACATTACCAGCATAATCCCACTACAGTATGTACCACTATGATCACCTCAAAATGATAGCTTTTATGTTATGCATATTTTACCACAATAAACAAAATAAGGACAACATAGTCAGAATTCAATAAACGTAATTCAGGCAATAGTTCTCAAAGTCTGCAGAGTTTTAAACTATTACAATTCCAAATTTATTTCTTTCCTGGTCTAAATAGTTATTAATAACTTCACAGGACTAAATAATGGTGTTCCAAAAAACACCAAAGGCTTAATGCCCATACCAGCCTTGTTCTCTCTTTCAAGCCTCTTTGAATATTAAGCCTGGGAGTGTGGAAGGGCTACATGATAGAGTGTGGGAAGTTGTGTCTGTGTGTGCATAGGCAGATGCTAGATCAGGACATCAGATGTCTACCTGCTTCATCCTCTGCCTTATGCCTAGAGGAACTAGAAATTTAATATTCCAACTATGCTGGTAGACCAGTGATCTGTCTAGAAGCTCTGTGTTGACCAAACAATGCTGAGGCTGCAAGTATGTGCAGCTATGCCTAGCTTTTTATATGGGTGCTGGGAACACAAAAGTCCTCATGTTTGCAGAGAAGTACTCCTACTCACTAAGCTATCTCTCCAATAAGGACTATTTTTATTAGTTGTCTATTAGTTATGGATTTCCTTATGACATTGTTTTGCATGTATGTCTTTGAATCTTGCTCATATTCACACCCTTATCTTCCTCCTAGGAAATGGTCATTTTGCTGATTTCTGATGCTGCCTTAAAAATGTCTTGTGAAGCTGTTAACAGTGAACTGAGATGAATGTCTAGAATGAAAAGCAAAGCAATGTCATGGGAGTGCAGGGACATTTGGTGAATGGGTAATGGCTTAAATATGAACACTGGATATTTAGAAACGCCCAGCAAGAAGGTCATAAGAGCCTCCCCAAAGAGAAGGTCAAGGCAGAACTAGGCTGGAGGTATCAGTAAGTGTTTGGAAAAGGTTTGAGTCAATCTTGAGAGCTGGTAAAAGTGTGCCAAGAAATGGGAAGCTTCAGGGAAGAACATAGTAGCAAAGCATGCACCCTCAGGGCGTGACCCTGGCTGCATCACTCCACACAGTCTTAGTCATCTTGCACTCATGAAAATGCTATTCCAGAAACCAGGATTATCTGCTTGCCAGCCTGTGGTTCACCAGAAAAGAACGCCATGATAATTCAGAACTCTGATATTATCACTTGGAGGTACATTATCTCCAAATGTACTTAATGCACTCCAAATGTGCTAACCCTAGCATGGAAGCCTAGCCTTTCTACTGCCTGGCATTCAACCTGTGGTTCATTAGGCCAGCCTGGTGTTCTTCCCTAGCCATCCTGGGAAGACTTCTTCCCTGGAGTGATGTTCTGAGAATTCCCGTTTACTTCTGAGACTAACCACATTCTGTGACCTCAGATCCCAGAGTCCTGAGTAGCCACTGAAATTAAATAAACTGCTGTGAGCTCATTGCTTGGAATATGCCAAGAACAGTGCTTACCTTTGAGCAAAAACAGGAAAGGGCCTCTCCTGGGGGGGTGGGGAATGGGGGAGACCTGACATTACTGAGAAGAGAAGCCTCAAGATTATGAAATACTTGAGAAACCATCGTGAGCCCTACCAGAACTGCCCACAAACCTTGGCAAATGGGTACATCACCTCGAAAAGATAGCACACATTTTCGAGGACACCATAACTGAAATGGTGTGAGAGATTCACTTTTTATTTTCAGTGCCCCGGTGAAGCATAAATATCCAAGGAAAAGAGAATGCTGTCAGAGAAAGTTCTGACGAAACTTTAGTTAAGACAAGAAGAAAACTCAGCATCCAAGTTTCTTGGTCTTCTGCAGGAAGTGGGTCTGAATAGAGTACCCTGAGGATGCTGTACACACTGCATGCCAGGATTAGATGAGGCATACTAGATGGGTAGAAGACACATGTCACTCACAGTGTAGAGTTATTTCATAGTAATATCTGCGTCTATGTTTAAAGAGACAGAAGAATTTGCTCTCTGGGTAAGTAACTGAAATTATTTATATCTGGAAGATAGATACAGTCATTATCAATCACAATTTAAAATATTTAAGAGCATGTCAATCATTCATGCTAAATAGAGGGAGAAATTGGGCAACAGCAATTTTGATCTCACAGAAAGAAAAATGAGAGGGTAAAGTACATGAAAAGATGCTGGATGGTACTCTAGAGAATGTTTGACCTCACAGTGCTGCTTTTTAGAAGCTTCTAGAATAAGCATCCTTTATCACAGCTTTAATAGGTATATATATATATTAAATATATATATAACAACAAAAGAAATGAGAGTCCTGGTAGACATCTGTAACACCGCACTCCGGAATCTCAGGTAGGAATTCAAAGCCAGCCTGAGTGATATAACCAAGCCCTGTATTAAACAAGCAAATGAACAACACAAACCCCACAGCAACAATGAAACAACCACTGTGAGTTTTCTGTGGCATAGAACCTTCCGTTGGCTTCCACAAGTTCTAGAGGTAGACCATTGTACCTGGGTAATACTGCTTTGCTGGGAGGTCTTTACAGTTTGGGTTGCTTTATCCCAAATCTCTGTCCTGCCCCTGGCTGCTTCTCCATGCCCCAGGTATTGGCTCACAGATGGGAAATGTGTGACTTTTGCTGTGTGCCCTCACTATCCACTCTAGAATTCACCTCATGTTCAAGACAGGAAGGAGCTGTCAAGGCTGGTGGTTTGAAGCGATAAGATGAAATATTCTAAGAATGGACTTTCAGAGCACTCAAGGTGGCATGCAGATTGAGGGTGTTTTTTAACCTTGAGACAAATGGCTGAGGTGCCAATTTAACATACAGTTGACCTCCAGGTTCTCCCAGCATCCCTCAGTCTCTATCTATTGCAGGACCTTCCTGGATGGCTTACCCTGCCCCTACCCTAAACTTCTCCAGCCCAGGGGCTGGGTTACCCTTCCTCACTAACCATCTTGGTTACCTGGTCCTTTCATCTACTCTCTTTGGGTCTCCTGGCTGCTGTACTCATTCCCCTCCCCGCTTCTACCCCTCCCTCCTCCTCATACGGCTCAGGGACATGTCAACTCTGGATTCTCCCAGATGTCTCTGCTTCTGGCTAGGCTTCCCCACATATCCACAATAAACTTCTCTCCTCCACCATACCTAAGAGCAGTCACATTCCTGTACCTTTTAATTTTTTTTTCCATTCAGGGAGGAGAAGGTATCTCTTTTTTATTTGAATTTTATTATTTTTCTGAGAGAACGAAAATGCCTCTATCATACAAAATGTGAAAACAATGAAGGACCATCAACATGGCTCATCTGAGTTAAATCACAGGAAGGGAGAACGGACTCCGGGAACTTTCTCTCTGCTCTCCACCTCCACCACAAGCACTGTTAAACTAACTCTCCCTCTCTCTCTTTCTTTCTCTCTCTGGCACACACCACACACACACACACACACACACACACACACACACACACACACACACACACACACACACACGCTGAATAAATAAATGCAACTTAAACTTTTTAAAAAAGAAATAAATCTAGAGAGTGATGAAGTTGATGACATTATAAATCGCCAAGTATAGTTTTTTTAAGTACTGATAAAGATAAGAAGTAAGGCTGTACTTGATACACGTGTTGAAAAGTGAGCCATTTTTGGGGCTGGAGAGATGGCTCAGTGGTTAAGAGCACCGTCTGCTCTTCCAGAGGACCTGGGTTCGATTCCCAGCACCCACATGGCAGTTCACAACTGTCTGTAATTCCAGTTCCAGGCAAACACCAAGGCAAATAATTAAATAAATAAAGAAATTTTTTTTTAAAAAAAAAAAAAAAAGAAAAGAAAAGTGAGCCATTTTTAAATTTTAGTATCTACCACTTGATATTCTATGTAACACACACAAACATGTACAGTAGGTCCCATTATCCTAAAGGGATCAGTGCACTTCCAGTAGGTGCCTGGAATACCAATAGTTCTGAACCTCTCAACCTGAGCTGTCCTCTACTTTCTGTCTTCTTGGGAGCCTTATGCATGGCATCTGGGTTAACCTGGACTCTCATATATTATGTTTTAATGTCACCTCTTGTCACTATTCTGATAGTTTGAGCCACTAGTAAGTAAAACCATCGTTGCTTGAACACTTGACCCATGATAATGTATCTGCTAGCCTAAGTGGTACTAGATAACCAGGAGTTTGGTGTTTACAGCATGATTGAACCAAGAGAAGATTTGTATATCTCCATGTGCTGGGCTGAATAAAGTACAAGGGATCTTACCACATTATACATATGTCAGATAATTTAAAATATAAATTGCTTATCTCTGGAATTTTCCCTCTATAATTTTCTTGGACCATAGTTGACTGTGGAAAACTGGACCACAAAACTGTGGCTAGGAAGGAACTATTGGGAACCCAACCACATGTATCTATGAATGCACTGAAGAACTCAACACATCACAAGCTCCTCTCTTCCTTCTTATGCTACCAAAGAGCCTCACCTCCTGCCTAGTAAGAGAACTAAGAATTCTGCCACTGGGGCTAGAGAGATGTCTCAGAGGTTAAGAGCATTGACTATTCTTCCTGAGGTCCTTAGTTCAATTCCCAGCAACCACATGGTGGTTCACAACCATCTGTAATGACATCTGGTACCTTCTTCTGCATACTGTAAACATAATAAATAAACAAATATTTTTAAAAAGAAAAGAAAAAAAAGAATCCTGCCACCAAACAGAGACAGTTAACGATGGTCAAAAAGGGAAGCAAAGATGTGGCCCCACCAAAGTCAGTGACCACTGGGTTCTAGACGTCATTGCTTGCTTGGTGAGTGTCTTGCTCAGTCCTGCTCTGTGCATAAGACGATCAAAACACTGGAAGAGTGTGTGTGGTGTCACAACAATATTAACGTTCTTTTATTATGAGAGGCCACAGGAGCCTTAAAGGAGCCATACTACAGACCTGAGTTCACTGCATGCCTTGGCTCCCTTGTCATTTCTCAGCATCAGCAACCACTCATTGTTCCCAACTCTAGGTCAGCCATGAGGCAGTCTGGCCACATGGATCTTCTGTTCTGATGCATCATAGATGCCCTTACATCCTTCTTTAGGCAAGAGGCCAAGCAAAGGTTAGCAAAACTAACCACATTACCAATGAAGATAACGTGCCCACACCACAGCCAGTGTGTCAGGAATTTACAACTCCAATCAGAACACTTGGTAAGTCCTAGGAAAGAGTGTCAGTGTGTGCAACTGAAGAGAACACCCCATACTACTGGCCTCCACTGGAGGCCATTGAAACAGGAAATGACATAACCACACAGCATCATAACTCTGAGTGGTGTTCACTTCATTCCAAATATACAGCAAAGCAACACCTTTGATTTCCAGAATGGGAAAATGGTGTCAGTGTGAATCACATGATCTCTGAACTTCCAATTGTGTGTGTGTGCTTTCTTTTTCAGAGAGTGGAGTTTGGAGTCTCTGAAGAGTAAGGCAGGATGGATGCACCCTCCCTACGCTGCCCTAACTTAAGAATATAAACACCTCCTCATTGAACACCCCCTGATTACTTAGTTGGTGAAAGGTTTCTATACCCCAATATTAAGTCTCTCCACCAACACAGTAAGCCAAATCAAGTTGAATTAAAATAAAAGACCAGGTTTATTAACAAAATGCTTCTGGGCAATTTTCCCAGCCCCTCCCCCCCAGAGATAAGATGGGTAGAGGAGAACAGATAGACCATGTGGCCACTCCATAGGAAGCTGTTTAAATACCCTGTATTTAATCTGGGGGGCTCTTGGCTTTCTGAGAGGGAGCTGGTCCTGGAATGGGAGCTGACTATAAGTGTAGTCTAATTACTTGAGATTTGTAACTTCTAGAGCTAAGAAAAATGGCATGAACTAAAGAGGCATGAAATGAGGTTTAGAAGAATCTATAAATGAATCTAATTGTCTAATAGTAAACAAATAGAGGGGGCAAGTCCAGGACGACCTACAGTCTGGAAACCATACTTTTGCTTCTATCTTGAGGAATTTTTCTTTGATTCTCTACTTTCTGTTCTCAAAGGCAGAAAAAAACTCCTTAATGCTTTCTTCTCATTGCAAAAGAAGCTTATTGCCTTTTCTTAAGCCCAAGAGTGAAAAGAATCATATTCATCTCCTCTCTTTCTTGGTTTCTTTTTACATTCTAGTATCTGCTAGGAAACAACATTCTGATTTTAAAAAAGAACAACAGGAACTCTACATCTGACAATAAAAAAAACAAAATCTTAATTTCAAATGTCACAAAATTGGATGCCACATCCCCCTCCGCTCCCTTTCTCCACCATGGGCCAGCAGCTGCCTGACTCTTTCTGGTGTGTTTTGCCTCACTTAGCGCTAGCACTGAGTGGGCTGGTGTAAATAGGAACTGATGAAGAAAATCAATTTGGGGCAAACACTTTTTTTTTTCAAGGCTGTTACAGGAAGAGATAGGAAGCCCCGGAAAATACTTAATAGATATTCAGCTCCGTAGCAAGGAGGAAGTAGAATGCTGAAGCACTCAGCTAGTTATTTTGAGTTGTCAAACGGAAACTGGATACAACAGAGAAAGGACGCAGATAGGATGCGTTCTGTTGCATAGCAACGCAGAGACTAGAAGCTACTGAACATAGCTGAAACCAGCTGTCTCTATGAAAGACGAAGGAGAAACACTTTAAAATAAAGAAAAAGGAGAACAGAAAAATGCTTGCCAAGAGTATACAACTTGCTTCTCTTCAAAAAATCATATTTAGTGGTAATATAAAAATATTTATAATGTTTACTGGCATTTTATATAATTGATTTTAATAGGTGCTGTATTTATATTTGCTCTTTGCTCTTAATTAACCACTTGCCTCAAGAAAAGGTTTGCGAATGGTTGAGTTGGTTGTAGTGTCTGTGGACTTTGGAAGACTTGGTTCAAGCATAGAGGTCAGTACCCAATAAAAACCACCAGTCGGTTAGCTTAAGGACAGATCAGGAAAATAAGGATAGAAGAACATTCAGTTCCCAGAAAGAAAGATAACCTCCTGTCCTGCACTGAGGGTTCTCTCAGAGGGCTTCCTCAGAAATGGTTCCTGTCTCAGACCCCTGAGCAAGGAGAGAAATGGAAAGGATGTTTCATTCCTAGGAAGCCCCCAACACAAGAGGGAAGTGTGCTGAGTGGATAAGTTAGTCTTTCAGAGACAGGAAGTTCTCTTCAGAAATAATGTTCCATTTCCTGCTGCCGAAGATTTGTCAGCCCCGTGGTTGCTCTTGATTCCATAGAAATTCAAGAGCCAGCTTCCTTCCCTGCACCCCTGATATTCCCCAATGTACTGCTTTTGACACACCACAAACATCGAGCTGCCTTTTTCCAGAGAAGACATTTCTGTTGCCTCCTCTCAGGGTAGGAAGCAGACACCCCGCCACCCCTCTCACAGAGAGCAAGATGTGAAGACAGAGGACTTCAGCTTCCCATGGCGCCAGTAGGCATTATGTCGAGAGAAATGTGGTGCCAGCCAAGAGAAGTGCTGCTTAGAAACTGCTTTGGTGGTACCTGAGGTGGAATTCCATCTGCAAGATATTCTAGATGGAAGGAATCTGGTACCCATAAGTTAGTGAGTCTCAGAAAACTGAAGGAAGCATAGGAAATGCTGGTTTAGGAAAGGATGGAAAGAAGCCCCTGGTTTATCTCCACCATCTTTGGGGAAGAATGAGGGTATTTGGTTTGGGTCTTGGTTGCTTCCGGCTAGTGCTGAGGACTGAACCCAGGGCCCCGAGGATGCTAAACATGTTCTCTGCCTCTGAGCCGTGTCCTCAATCCTGCACAGTGTTTTTGTTTCTGAGCCTTAACTTTCTGTAAAATGATGCTAAAAATCCCATACGCAGTACAGTTAAAAGTACACACTGCAGTCAGTACACTGGGCTCCACCCCAGGAATATCTTCTTTGTCAGTCCTTGTCTGCAAGACGGAAGTAACTATACTGAGCATACTGTGGAATGGTGAGGATCTCAAAGGACAACACGTGTACACATGCATAACAAAGTAAACACACACATATGCACAGTAAGCATGCACAAAATAGTGATGAGCATTCTAGCAAACTAATTTTAACTGACAAGTGTAAAAGGTCTCCATCAAAATAAGGGAGTCCAGGGTGATTAATAATATGTGCAAATCTCTGCAAAATAGTGAAAAATAATTTTCCCTACTGACATATTAATAATTCATGATTACCTGACTTGCGATTTTTTTAAAAGTGTCTGAAGCTCAGCAGTGTTGATACTCGCCTTTAATCCCAGCACTCTGGAGGTAGAGGCAAGAGGATCTTTGTGAGTTCAAGGCCAGCCTGGTCTACAGAGTAACTTCTAGGACATCCAGGGCTACACAGAAAAACACTGCCTTTAAAAAAAATTTTTTTTAATATATGAGCCAGGTATAGTACCTGTACCTGTAACCTCTGACCTAAAAAGACTAAGGCAGGGGAATTTTGAGTATGAGCCCAACTTGGGCAACATAATGAGATATTTTCTCAATGGGGGAAGAGAAGCAGAATTAAATTCACATGCTTATAGCAAATAATAATAACTGTGTAGGTGTGTTCAAAACTGGGTCTTTGACTTCATCTACATTGTGCTGTAATAAAAAGTGGATGTCCAAGGCTACAAAGAGACCAAGCTAGGTTTGAACTCAGAAATCCACTTGCCTCTGCCTCCTAAGTGTTGGGATTAAAAATGTACACCACCACCACTTGGCCATAAAATTGGTTTTAAGGTCATTTTATACATATTGGCTGTGTTGGAATATTCAGGGCTTGCTATAGTAGGATAGCTGGGCTTTCATGGTAAAATATAACCCAAGCTGTGTTGACTGTGTTCTTATGTAAGCTTCTAGACTTCTGTATTTGGGGTATTATAGGTTTATGTCCTGATTTCTTGAGTTTGTCTTTGTTGGATGGGTGTTTTTTCTCCTTGGTTTCTGCTTCCTCTCTGGTTGTCTGGCCTAAGTGGCATGTGACTTTGGTGTCAAGCAAGTCCTCAGATCCACTAGGATGCCTCTGCTGGTGTTTTGGTGCCCTGCATGACCTCTGGGGTTTTGAGTGCTTGCATTGCCCATAGGGATCTGGATTTGGGGAAACTGGCATGGCTTTGGGGCTCCAGGTACCAGTGTGGCTTCTGGTAGAGCAAAGGGCTTCTGCTATTGTTATGGGCCAGGATATGGTAATAAGGGGGAGGGGTGCTGTTGAGGAAATCTGGGCAGGCCCTGAGGGGTATTGCTGAGCTAGTGGCAGGATCTTCCTTGGGGTTCCACTACTAGTGTGGCTTCTGGTAAAGCAGGGAGATTTTGCCTGAAGGATTTATTTTATCATTTATACATATATCTGTGTTTGTGTAGGGTTATGTATGTGTTAGTGCAGTTGCCTATGGAGGCCAGAAGAGGATGTTAGATCCCTTGGAGCTGAAGTTACAGTCAGTTCTATAAACTGAGAACATACCCATTCTGTGGAATAGTTTGAAGGGAACTGACAAAAGCACCTTGGCATAAGTGCGGCCATCTTGACTTCACATTCCATTTTACCTGCAGGTAAAACAAAGTTCAGGTTCCCAAGTCTTAGAGGAGCAGGGAACTTTCCAATGACTGACCATCCTCCTCCCTAAACGGTGGAAATAGACATTACACATCTTTAGTTCTCTAGAAACATCATGGCTGTTCCCAACCACAGAAGGAAGAGATGAATCTGATTGGTTGGACTGAAAGGTTTGCATTATTGACAATGATGGAAAGCACAAGGACCTTTTAAGTCCTTACTGGTGAAAATTGTAACTATAATGTGATAACAAATATGATTTTTGTGCTTATAAACCCCACTCTACAGAGGTTTGGGTCCTGCTCTGTGAATACACCAGCTGGGAGCTGAACAGAGAGCATAGCTGAGCTGGGAAACCAGAACAAGCTTGAAAAGAACATTTTAGTGCTATAAAAACAAATTTGGTAGAAACCCACAGACCCCCCCCCCAGCTCACATAAGACTAAGAGATGAGTGACACCCTACCTAGCCCAAGCAGAGATCCCGATCTCTGGAACCCTGACCTTGGAACACAGCCCTTGGAAACACACCCACACTCAACTCTGCCATAAATCAAGGCCAGCAGGGAAAACTCGTGTATTCCAGAAACCCCTGTAAAACCAAGTTTGCTAGACACTCCCAGCTACAAAACTATGCCCCATTCTCCAACCCACACATTCACCGGGCAACCTCACCTGCAATTGGAAACCCACAGACTCCAGGCCCACATCAGACTAAGAGACTAAGAGACCAAGAGAGCAAGAGAGTCCTTCAGTTCCTATTGGATCAAGAACAGCTACCTGGGACCTTCAGTTTCTCAGCACTTACTGGATCTAAACAGGCCACCTGAGACCCACAGTATGTCAGCACCTACTGGATTAAGAGGGGTCACTGTGACACAGAATACACTACCTCCACGTGGACCAAGAACACAAATTGGATCATGAGAAGCTTCCGGAG
The DNA here is from genome assembly GCA_004025045.1 of Sigmodon hispidus. Taxonomy (NCBI): domain Eukaryota; kingdom Metazoa; phylum Chordata; class Mammalia; order Rodentia; family Cricetidae; genus Sigmodon; species Sigmodon hispidus. The sequence goes on from PVIH01006694.1 coordinate 72,922, forward strand.
ATAAGACATACCAAGAACAGATTACACTAAAATCAACTGCCTGAGATACAGACAAATCCTGCAGTGATCCAAGGAAGCAACAGGCAGATGCCAGTACAAGAAAACAATATAACAACATAAAGAACAACATGACACCACCAGAATCTGGTAGTTCTACAGCAACCAGACCTGATCATGACAATGTAGAAGAAGCAGAAGGAAATGACCTTAAAAATAACTTTACAAAGATAATAGAAGCCTTAAGAGAGGATATGAGAAATTCTCTTAAATAGAAGAAAAGACAAACCAAAAAAATGGAAGAGATTAACAAATCTATGAAAGAAAATAAAGAAATCTAAGAAAACCAAAAAAACAAAAAAGCAATCAAACAGGTGAAGGAAATATTTCAAGATTTAAAAATTGAAATAGGAGCAATCAATAAGAAACAAACCAAGGCAATGACAGAAACAGAAATGAAACTACAGATGCAAGCATAACCAACAGAATGCAAGAGATGAGAGGCTCTCTGGATTCAATAGTTGAAATAGATACATCAGTCAAAGAAAACACTAAAACCAAAAAAGTCATAGTACAAAACATCCAGGAAATCTGAGACACCATGAAAAGACCAAACCTGAGAACTGAAATTAAAGAAGGAGAAGAAGACCAGCTCAACGGCACAAAAAATATTTTCAACAAAATCATAGAAGAAAATTTTCCCAACCTAAAGAAGGAAATGACTATAAAGATACAAGAAGCTTACAGAACATCAAATAGACTAGACCCTCCCCAAAAAAAGTCTGTCCACCACATAATAAGTCATTAAGTCTACATTATAAAGAATGAATACTAAGTGCTGCAAAGGAAAAAGGCCAAGTTACCTATAAAGACCATGAGAATAACACCAGATTACTCAGTGGGAACAATGACAATCAGAAGAACCAGGTCAGATGTTATACAGACACTAAAAGACCATGATTGCCAGCCCAGACTACTATACACAGCAAAACTATCAATCACTATAAATGGAATAAACAAGATGTTTCACTATAAAACCAGATTTAACAATACCTATCCACAAAACTGGCCTACAGAAAGCAGTAGAGGGAAAATTACAACCTAAGGAACCCAGATACACCCATGAAACCACAAACAATCAATAATCCCACAGAAGAAAAACCCAAAGAAGGGAAGCACACACACACACACTACCACTAAAAATAACAGGAAATAACTATCACTGGTCATTAATATCTCTTAATAGCAATGGACTCAATTTACCTATAAAAAAGATACGGGCAAACACAATGGATATGAAAACAGAATCTATTCTTCTATTGCATACAACAGACACACCTCAACTTTAAAGACAGACACTGGCTCAGAGTAAAAGGTTGAGAAAAGAATTTCCAATCAAATGATCTTAAGAAACAAGCTAGTGTAGCCATTCTAATATCTAACAAAATAGAGTCAAACTAAAATCAATCAAAAAAGACCAGGAGAGTCATTTAGGACAAGCCCACCAAGATGAAGTCTCAGTCATAAAAAAATCTATGCTCCCAACACAAGGGTACATACACATGTAAAAGAAACACTACTAAAGTTTAAATCTCATATCAAACCACACATTAAGGGTGGAAGACTTCAATACCCTACTTTCACCAATGGATAGGTCTATCAGACAGAAACAAAACAGAGAAATAAGAGATCTAACAGATGTTGTGACTCAAATAGACTTAAAATACAGAACTTTCTACCCAAACACATACCTTTTTCTCTGTACTCCATGAAACTTACTCTAAAATTGACCACATACTCAGACATAAAGCAAAAACCCAAATAATCCAATTTAAAAATGGGGTTCAGAGCTAAAAAGGGAATTCTCAACAGAAGAATTACAAATGGCTGAAAGACACTCAAAAACGTGCTCAACATCTTTAGCCATCAGAGAAATGTAAATCAAAACAACTTTGAGATACCTGTGAGAATGGCTGAGGAAAGGATCCGGATCATGAGAAGGAGTCCCACAGACCTGAGCTATTGGGAGCTCACTGAATCAGAAACAATCACTGAGGAACCTTCAGGGAAAGGAACTAAACCCTCCAAAGGTAGATGACTGTCAAATGGCGTGGGCAGTTGGTGGAGCCTCTTGCAGTAGGATCAGAGTGTGTTCCTGGTGCCGGAACTGACATCTCAGAACCCATTCCCTACAGAGAAACACCTTACTCAGCCTTGATACTGGCATGAAGAACTTGGACCTACCTCAACTAGATATGCCAGACTGAACTGACCCACCTTGGGACTCCTTGCCATCCCTGCAGAATGGATGGAGGTTGGGGTGGGGAGACTGAGGGAGGACTGGGAAGGATTGGGAGAAAGGAAGCGAGGAAGAGCAGTGGTATATATGGGGAAAAAAACCTTTTGAAATAAAAAAAGAGGGGCTGGAGAGATGGCTCAGCGGTTAAGAGCACTGTCTGCTCTTCCAGAGGACCGGGGTTCGATTCCCAGCACCCACATGGCAGCTAACAACTGTCTGTAGTTCCAGTTCCAGGCAAACACCAAGGCAAATAAATTAAATAAATAAAGTTTAAAAAAAAAAAGATAAAAATTTAAAAAATAAACCCTACTTCTGATCCCCCTTGGATCAGAAAAAGCAAGGTTCCCGAGTCCTTGTCCCACAGCCTTGATCCATCAGTGACCCGCTTACATGGTGAATTATTAAAATCTTTGGACCCGTAAGTGTTCATGGCACATACTGGGCTAGGTGTAACAAGTTGAGGGTTAGGTTTTTATTGTAGATATGAGAGAGAACACAACCAGGAGCATCTGGAAGACTCCGGGGCAGGGAGAGAAGGTAGAAATGAACATGGCCAGCAGCAGGAGAGAGAGATGGAAAGAGGAAGAAGAAACCACAACCAAGAGAGAGGCCATGGGAGAAGGGGCCAAGAAAGCACATGGCTGAAAGAGCAGTGTCATGTGGGAATGAGAAACTGGGGAAAGGGAAGCCCATGAGCCAGAGAAGTTTAGGGTCCCAGTTGGGATGAGAACAGCCAGGATGCCATCATGGACATTGTAAGGATCCTTGAGATACTGAGGAAGCCTGATGGTCAGCATGTGTTTTGATATGCTAGTTGGCACCATAGATGACCACTTGTCCTTCTGACAGTGAAGTAGGAAAGACTCCCTTGGTAGTGGGAAATGGGTGTCAGAATTTGGGGGAGAGGCGTTTCCTTTGGACCTGAAAGCCTAACAGTTGTGAGCTGTCTGATGTGGGTGCTTGGAGCCAACAATGTCCTCTGATGCAAAATAACTCCAAATATCAGTAATGAAAAAAGAGCAAAATTTCTCTCCAGCACTGTCTCCCCAGGAAATCAAATCCTTTTGCCTGTTACTATCTTTAGCGTTGTAGAGAATACATGAGTGGCGTAAATGGACCATCTCTATAAACAATCTCACAGTGGCTTCTCACATTGATTTACAATTTCTAAACCATAGCCATAGATACCCCTTGCCTGAAGGGCACACAGGAAGGTTTTTAAGTTGATAGCTTTGGGGCTGATGGGATGCCTCAGTGCACAAAGACATTTGCTGCTACGTCCACACCTGAGTTCCATCCTTGGAAACCATATGGTAGAGAGAGACAACTGATACCTGGGGGCTGTCCTCTACTTACACACACACACACACACACACACACACACACACACACACACACACACACCACACCTCCCACACACATAAAAAGTTATAAAGTTGACAGCTTTAAACTTTATTATATCTAAATTTAGAGCCCCTCTCTCAAAATACCACCTTCTCTTTAGAGGGGGGCTAGCATCATCTCTTTACTCTTTCCTCCATTTTCTTTTTGAAATAAGGCTCTTTGTGAAACTAAGGTTAGTCAGTCTAATGGAGCCCTCTGCTTCTGCCTCTCTGTGTAGCCCTGGCCATCCTGCAACTCACCCTGTAGACCAGGCTAGCCTCAAACTCACAGAGAACCACCTGCCTCTGCCTCCCAAGTACTTGGATTAAAGGCATGCTCTACCACCTCCAGGCTGCTTCTGTCTCTTGAGTGAGGATTATAAATGTGTGATAACTTTCTTCTGCCATAACAAAACACCATGGTAAACATCAAGGTAACTTATAAAAAAAGAATTTAACTAAGCTTACAGTTTCAGAGGGTTAGAGTCTGTAATGGCAGAGTAACGGCATAAAGATATGGATAGACCGGAGTTTACATCTTGATCTAAAAGGAGTCAGAGAAAAGAGCCACTGGGAATGGCACCATTCTCTTAGAGACCTCAGAGATCCCTCCACACACACCTCCTTCAGCAAGGCCACACCTCCTAATCCCTGCCAAACTGTTCCTCCAACTGAGGACCAAGTATTGAGGCATATGAGACTGTGAGGAGGGGACATTTCACTCAAATTAATGCAATTACTATGTATGGTGTGCTGGATAGTTTTATGTCAACCTGACACAACCTGAAGTCATCTGAAAAGAAAAGGAAACCTCAATTAAGAAAAATGCCTCCATATGCGGAGGCAGTGGTGGCACATTCAATTAATCTCAGCACTTGGAAAGCAGGCAAATTTCTATGAGTTTGAGGTCAGCCTGGTCTACAGAATGAATTTTAGGACAGCCAGGGCTACACAGAGAAACCCTGTCTCAAAAAAAGAAGAAAAGGGGGCTGGAGAGATGGCTCAGCGGTTAAGAGCACCGTTTGCTCTTCCAGAGGACCCGGGTTCGATTCCCAGCACCCACATAGCAGCTGACAACTGTCTGTAGTTCCAGTTCCAGGCAAACACCAAGGCAAATAAATAAATAAATAATAAATAAATAAAGTTAAAAAAAATAAATAAAAAAAAAATAAAAAGAAGAAAAGAAAAATGCCTCCATAAGACCAGATTGTAGGCAAGCCTACATAACATTTTCTTAATTAGTGATTGGTGGGGGTGGGCCAAACCCATTGTGGCTGGTGCCATCCCTGAGCTGGTAGTCCTAGGATCTATAAGAAAATAAGTCAAGCAAACCAGGGCAAGCCACTAAGCAGTACACTTCCTGGCCTCTGCATGAGCTTCAGGCTCCTCTTGTAAGGAGCCTTGTTCTATCCCCCCAGTCAGCTCCTAAACAATGACATAGAGATTTCTTATTAATTCTGAAAACTAGGCCTATAGCTTAGGCTTGTTCCTAACTCTGTCTTAAAACTTAAATTAAAGCATTTATATCATGTTTCCTCTCTGTGTCTCCTGGCATCTCCTGAGTGCCTAGATACCTCTTTTTCTTTCTCTCCCTAGAAATCCCACCTATACCTTGTGTCTAGCTATTGGTAATTTAGCTTTTTATTAAGCCAGTCACAGCAATAAAGCTTTATACACTGCGTAAGTATCACACAACATCCTGTCCTGCTTCAATTCCTGTCCTGAATTCCTTTGATGAACTGCGATGATGAAGCATATGGTGAATAAACCCTTTTCTTCCCAAATTGCTTTGGTCATGGTGTTTCATTACAGCAATAGAAACCCTAAGATAAGTGGTACCAAGATTAGGAATATTTCTGTGATAGATGTGACCATGTTGTTTTGGGGAGGATTGTAGAACTTTGTGCAAGAAGAATCATTGACTCTTCAATGCTTGGTGAACTGTTGTGTGGGATCATGGAAGATAACATTAAGGGCAATGCAGAGAACAGAGGCCTACCTTGTAAAGCTTCAGAAGGAAGTTGAAAGACTCTATCATGGCCATTTGCTATTTTGAATAAGATTCTGTCATTCTGGTCAGCTAGACCTGAAGAGCAGCTGTCATTATCAAAGTGTCAGCACTACAGAAGGGAAACCTTTGCATTACTGGGACAGTTGATGCTATTCAACGAGAGTTAAGAAATTAGTGGTAATTAAGAAGAGACCAGTGGGCTGGAGAGATGGTTTAGCAGTTAAGAGCACTGACTGTTCTTCCGGGGGACCTGAGTTTGATTCCCAGCATCCACATGGCAGCTAACAACTGCCTGTAATTCCAAGATCTGATACCCTTACACAGTTATACATGCAGGCAAAACACCAATTCACATAAAATAAAAATAAATAAATTTTTTTTAAAAAAAAGAGAGACCAGCATCACTGAAGTGAAATCTTCTGGGAGATGTTTCCTCAGAGACAGCACACAAAAGCTGGGTTCCAGAAGCAGCAGAGTCTATACCTCATGTTGGCAGCAGAGCCTGAAAGCATAAGAGTCATCCAGGTGGTACTGGTTTTGAAGGCATGAAAGGGTTATGAAAGCAGCTGAGTCTTGGCACTGTGATAGGCCAGCAAAAGCCATTGGTGAAGACACAGTCTCAGTAGCAGTTGAAGGCTCAGGACTGAAGGGGTCATGCAGAGAAGTTGAGACTTGGCACCACGAAGAGAGCCTAGGAGACGCTATTGGTGAAAGTGCAGCCCAGTTGCTGCAGAAGTCCCCACATTTTTGAGATGTTAGTACCATGCAATGACAACTGAGAATAGCAACAGCAGTAGGGAGGAGCAGGAAGGGCCTAGAAAACCATTGTAAGGAACTGGATTCATTCACACATTGGTACCTGGGGGTAGGGCCCAGGTCTGTGAGTGAACTCTGTAGCATCCAATGGATTCAAAAGTTGGATTCATGCCAGAGAATTGAATTCAGGCAGTCACTGCTATACCTTACCCCTTTGCCCAATCCTGGAATGCCAATGTGTGTTGCATCTTGCTTATATATGTTTTGCTTTAAAGACCACTGCCCATCGGGGCATGGGGTCCTTAGCCTTTCTGCTTCTCCAGAACCAGGCTATCGGCCCAGGGATACAGGGATACAGGTTTGTGGGAACCTGTATGTAACAATAAAATTCTCTCGCATGTTACAGTGTGTCTAGCCTCCCTGGTGGTGATCCTGGAAATTCTTACGTGCAAGCAGAACATATGGTGCATTGTTTGGGAAGTATTTCTACACTTTCAGGGACTGTGAATCAGTGAATGGTGGTAAGTGACTGCCAGCTGCGAGTAGTGGAGCTGCATTGGCAGGGCTGAGAGAGCCAGGCTGGAGACAAGGGGATGCCTATGGGTGCCCGGCCAGGCAGCAGTGACAGTGAATACACCAGTTATGGTAGAGCACACTGGTAGGATTTGTAGAAGGCGGCCGACAAGGGCTGCCACATGGTGGCTCACAACCATCTGTAATGAAATCTGGTGCCTTCTTCTGTATACTGTATAATATATATATTATTACTATAATATATATTATATATTATAATATATATTTTAAAAAAGACTATGGACCACAGTAAGGAAATTCATCATCAGAACAACAACAACAAAAAAAAAAAAAAAAAAAAAAAAAACACTATGGACCAGTGAACTTTAGTTCTCTGTGTTGTAGTTTTTATGACTTTGCTAGGCATTCTTAATCTTAGAGATTCTTTTTGCTGTCATATACTAATTAACATTCCTAGATGTAGTGTACCCTCATAAATATACTGAAAATTTGAAAAAAAAATCCTATGTCTAGTTTGTGGAGAAAAAAATTGAAATAATTCATATTTCCCATCCAAATGAGTGTTGCTTATTAACTATGAGACAGAGAAGAATCAGAATGGATGGCAGCTTACATTTATTTTCTACAGAACACTTGTCACTGGAACTTTTTATCTGTATCTTAGAATTAACAAGTCACCAGGGAATACAAATGACAATGTGTTGGCTAATTGAAATCACTTAGAATTACCTCAGTCCATAGTCATTTATATTTTAAATATTACCCACAAATGTAGGAACCTCCTTTATAATATGTAGTCAAACTTTTCTTTCCCACCTGCAGTTTCCAAATAACCAACACAGAGACTTAATATAAGTTATAAATGCTTAGTCAATAGCTTATTCTTGTTACTAGCTAACATTTACATTTAAATTAGACCAGATTTCTTACCTATGCTTTGCCATACAGCTTGATACCTTTACTTAGTCAGTACAGCATGCCCATCTTGCTTCTCTCTGCATCTTCTCACAGCCCTCCAGCTCCACCCTCTTTCTTCCCAGAATCCTCTCGCCCAATCTCTCCCTGCTCAACTATAGGCCAGTGGTTCTTCATTAACCAATGAAAATAATACATATTCACAGTGTACAGAAGAATTATTCCACAGCAATAATAAGTTTCCCCAGTTCATATCTCTTGATTTTTTGATGTAGCAACCCATGAAAGGCAGAGAGTGCAGCTGCTCTCATCTCACTTCAAAGTAGACTCTGGCCTGCAGGACCATCAATCACCACAGATGCGACTGAACCCACTGAGGGTGACTGAGGGCCTTCCAAAAGCTCTTGAATGTTTGATACATCTTCTTACCTAGTTTTCAGTGTAAACTGCTTTTATTTCATTTGGAATTTCACTGACCAAAAGTCAAAGATTTTCTCCAATGCCAATATCTAAAAACTTTCATCTTATCAGCCTTGATAATTTTAGTTTGAAAATTCATTATGATAAGATGTTGGATAAGCCTTGAAGACCCTTCACATTCTGTTTGATTTTTGAATACTTAGAAGATTTGACATGAAGAAACTTTAAGACACTTGCTGAGAACTTCACCTTAATGACTGGACCAGCCAGACATTATAGTGTTTATGGCATAATGTCTTGTACTTTACAGTGAGCGACTGAGCTTCCTGGTTTCTCCTTGGTTTATTCTTTCCTTTGGTGAGTTTGCTTTAGGTCACCAGGACCAGATTCAAAGGCTAGAAGTCCACTGGAAATGACCAACTACTGTCTGTGAATACTGTGCATTCAATTCATGTTTTTATAACTAGGCATTGTGTTTAAGGTAATGAAGAAATGAGGCAACACCAGTCTTGAAAAGTTCAAAGTCCACATGGGAAAACAAATACAAATAGGTGGCACTGTGAAGGAAAGAATTCTGTAAAGGAACTTTGGGGCATAGGCCACAGGCCACAGGCCACAGGTCACAGGTCATCAGCTCTGCCCTGTGGGGAATTTCTTCCCAGCTGAAAGGATTTATAGCTGAACTTGTGGGGTGACCTGGAGTTAACCAGAGGGAGAAAAAGCTTAATGCAGGTGTGAGGAGTTTGGCAGGAGTGTGGGGAGTTGTGTTGCTTGTTTAAAAGAGCTGCGTGGCCACATTCTCTGGACCCTTCTTTGTAATTTTCTTCTGTGCATACACTGGCCTTTCCTTCCGTCTACTACTTCCTGACACATTAAGCAAACAGCAATCTAAGAAAGATCTCCACCTGTATGTTGTCTTCTGCTCCACTGTGGGTGAGTTAAGTTGAACTCCACAATATGTATAGATCATGCCTTTAAAATGCTCCAGATTTGCTAAGGAAAAAAAAATCAGAATAACTTTGCTGCTTCTTATGGATGGGGTGGGGGGTAATGGATGAAGCCTAAAGAGTCCTAAGCAACACATGCAGGATCAACTGTGAACGAGAGCATGAGTCTGTCATAGATTCAACCCCTTTCCCCCAAGATATGCAGATACTGTTTTCTATGGTATCTCCTCAGGTATCGTCTGAAGAAGTGACACAGCAAGAGCAATTATCTCTGTGATCCCAAGTCCTTGTTATTTTGAACCTAGTGATCATCTGTACCCTTTATCAACCCCTCACCAAAAAAGCTCAAAGTTCAAGAGTAGTCTGTTGTGGGGAAGTCACAGTGTACAACACATAAGACAGCTGGTAACACGGTATCTATAATTAAAAGCAAAAAGAAATGAATACAGCATTTCTCCCTGGCTTCCTTGCTCTCTTGCATGATCTCTCTGCTTATATAGAACAGGGACCCTATGTAGGGAATGGTGCTGCCCACTATGAACTGGACCTTCCCATGTCAATTATCTTAAGAGAGTTTCCACAGACATGAACACAGTCCACCTCATTATAGACAACCCCTCATGGAGACTCTCTTCACAGGAGATTCCTGATTGTGTAAAGTTGTGGTATTATCTCACATTAATCAAATCAAGTCAGATAACTGGGCTATATGCATCTTCTTCTCCCTTACAAGTTAACATTCAATCTATGATTAAGTTATATTGTGCAGGTAACCATTGCTGTAGTGAGTTCATGTCACATTAGCATGTCTCAGAACTTTTGCATGTCCCCAGCTCTGACACCCTTTCCACCCCTTCTGTCTTTGGTGATGTTTCTGAGTTTTGTGAAAGGAAGCGGGTATAGGTGTTCCATTCATGGCTGAGCATACACTAGCATCCTTGTTGCTCTGACCAGTCTCTGCATTAACTGCCAACCACTGCAGAGAGAAGCTTCCTGTTGTGGGATTATGTGTTACATTTTAAATAATCGTCCCTCCTATGGGTTTAATAAAAAAGCTGATTGGCCAAAAGGCAGACAGGAAGTATGGGCGGGGCCACCAGGCTAAGAAAACTCTGAGTGCAGAAAAACAAGGACAGATGCCAGAAATAGAGTTGCCAGACAGACAGCACAGAGATGCAACAGTGACAGGATGATGAGATGGCAGGAGACACAGAGGAAAGAAGTTGAAATGCTGCTCTGAGACAAGGTACCAAGCTTCATGGCTGAACAGGATAAGAGAGATGGGTTAGTTTAAGACTAAAGAGCTAGCAAGTTATATGCCAGGGCCCTAGGTCAATCAGCATAAAAATAATATATGCCTGTGTGTGATTATTTGAGGCAAAGCAGGGCAGAGAGTGAGACTAAGCCTTTGGTTCAGGCCCTGGAAAGTCAGGGCCAGAACCATTTACAACAGGTTCCCTTTTAGGGTCTCGTGAGCCACAGGCTTTTGACCCAGGCATGGATTCCCTCCTGTTGAACCAACTCTCAAATGCAACCCCAAAGCAGTTGGTTACCTACATAGCCTGCTTCCACTGAAATATGATTATGAAAATAGTCTTTATTTCATCTAAAATTTATATTCCTTTACAGATATATATTATGGTCCTAAGGGAGCAAATACAGAGACCCACAGCCAAACAGTATTAGGCAGAGTGTAGAGAATCTTTGGGGAGGAGGGAGGAAGAATTGTAGAAGCCAGAAGGGTCAAGGACACCATAGGAAACCTCACAGATGGGGCTGGAGAGATGGCTCAGCAGTTAGGAGCACCGTCTGCTCTTCCAGAGGACCCGGGTTTGATTCCCAGCACCCACATGGCAGCTCACAACTGTCTGTAGTTCCAGTTCCAGGCAAACACCAAGGCAAAAAATTAAATAAATAAATAAAAGTGTTTAAAAAAAAAGAAAAGAAAAGAAACCTCACAGACTCAACTAAGCAGGACTCATAGGAGCTCACAGAGACTGGACCAACAGAGAGCCTGTATGGGTCTCACCTAGGCCCTCTGCATATATGTTAGTGTCATGTAGCTTGGTGTTCTTGTGGGACTCCTAATATGGGAACAGGTCTGTCTGTGACTCTTTCGCCTGTTTTTGAGACCCTTTTCCTTCAGCTGGGTTACCTAGCCCAGCCTTACTATGCAATATAGTAACAATATATGCCATGGTTGATTGATATCCTGGGGGGGGGACTACCCTTTTCTGAAGGGAAAATAAGGAGGAGCTGATGTGAGGGAAAAAGTGGGGAGAGACTAGATGGAATGGGGGGGAGAGGAAACTCTTTACCCACTGTGGGATGCTGCCTGATTTGTTCTTCTCTGCTTTAAAGTTGTTTCTATTACATTGCTGTGATAAATTCCATCGAGGTGACTGGAATTGGCGTCACCTTGTGCACCCACCTGTGGAAATATCTTTGAGGGCATTTTCAAAGAAATTTAACTGGGTGCCACTATTCCATGGGCAGGAGTCCCAGACTAAAGAAGAAAGAAGAAAGGAAAACTCCAGGTAGGTGAGCATCAACATTTTCCCTTTCTTTGCTTCCTATCAGTCAAGACATGAGAACTTCCTGCCACACACTCCTACCATGAGGCTTCCTTCCCATTGAGGCTTCCCATGATGATAGGCACTTCCCTCTCCATCAAATGAATCTTCATAAGTCCGTCCTCCCATGAGCTAGCAGGTGCTTGTCGGCAGTGGAAGAAAAGGGAACTCAAATTGCTCATCCTTTTCCCTTTGATCTGCCCTGCTGTCCGCCTGCATTTGACATCACTGAGCCCAGATCACTGAGTTCTGCTCCCCATTTCACTCCCTTTGGTTTCCTGTGTTTGCCTCCGCCCTCTAATGCTGGGCCTTTTACCTTGAGGTCAACACGGAGACTTGAGTAGCAGGGATAATGAGTTTTAAATGTCAAATGGTCTAAGAAGAGGAGACCTTTAAGTATGTATTTTGACTCAAACTCTTTTTTCTGGTTATATTTCTAAAATATATAAAAAGATACAGTTTCAAGAAGTTACAAATTTATTTCCATCTACAAAAAAAAAAAAAAGTTCTCTATTTCTATACAAATGTCACCAAGCTGCAGGAAGCATGGAGACATGGAAACATGTTTTGAGAATATGGCAAATATACCCAATTTTTTACATTTCTCTCTGAGCTTTAATTGCTTATGATTGCCACTTAATAACGATATTTTGTCACAGATCATCCAGAGTCCTTTCAACTACAAAAGAATTAATCAACTACCATCTATATTTCTGACATGTCTAAAATACTAGTAGATATATACAAAACACACAGTTACATATATGATCTCAGAAATCTAATAAGCAAAATAGATATGTGGGGCTCGGAGGTGAACATCCTGAATCTCAGTACTTGGGAAGCAGAGACATACAGAGCTCTTGTGGATTCAAGAGCAGTCTGATCTACTTGGCAAGTTTGAGGCCAGTGAGAACTACATAGTAAGACCCTGTCTTTAAAAAAAAAAGTTAGGGGCTGGAGAGATGGCTCAGCGGTTAAGAGCACCGTCTGCTCTTCCAGAGGACCCGGGTTCGATTCCCAGCACCCACATGGCAGCTAACAACTGTCTGTAGTTCCAGTTCCAGGCAAACACCAAGGCAAATTAATAAATAAATAAAGTTTTTTTTAAAAAAAAAAAGTTAAAAAAGCTTTTGAGTATAGAGTGGGATATCACAAGGTGCCTTAATGTTCAACAGAGGGAGCAGACATATCCACTGTTTGAAACCCCTCAGTTAGGCTTTTTTCTGACTTAGACAAGTGTTGAATTCCACTGGCACAGTTATCTAAGTAGAGACTCATAGTTGCTGATAATGATTAAATGTGTTCTTCAAAGCATGGGATATGCCTAAGCTTTCCATGTGCAGTTTCCAAGGTCAAAAAATGTTTACAACTAAGATTTGATGTTTACAGGATAAAAGATGGACAGTCAAGAGTCTCTAGCCCAGCTGGACATGGTGCTTCATGCCTGTAACCCCAGCATTTGGAAGACTGAGGTGGAGTGATCGAGGGTTCAAGGGTACACAGTAAGACTTTGTCTCAAAATATAAAAAAGTATAGGGCTAGAGAGACTGACTGTTCTTCCAGAAGACCCACGTTTGATTTCAGCACCACATGATGGCTCACAACCCTCTATAACTCCAGAATACAATACTTTCTTCTGCCCTTCTTAGACACAACACACACATGATACACAGACATGCACAGACAGACACAGACAAGATGAAAAATATCCATATGCATCAAAAAACAAAAGTAATCTTTTTAAAAAATAAATAACTTTAAGAAAATAATAATGCCAGGTGGTGGTGGTACCTGCCTTTAATTCCAGCACTCAGGAGGCAGAGGCAGGTGGATCTCTGTGAGTTGCAGGCCAGCCTGGTTTACAGAGCAAGTTCCAGGACTGGCAGAGCAGTTACACAGAGAATCCCTGTCTCAAGAAGAAGAGGAGGATGAGGAGAAAATAATAATAACATAGGTAAATAAGTAGACCTTAGCCCTCTAAACAGCATACACAATGTGCTACATACACAGTCTAATACTTGGCCAAGGTAATAACAGAACCATGATGGATCCTCAGGGTATTCTAAGATGAGCTGAACATGAACTTACTTTTAATAAATTTACAGTCTAACAAAAAAGAAAAGGTAGATATGTATCAAATAAAGTACCATAGTAAAATCTATGAACCTTTTTTTAAATATGTATTTTTAAGATGTATTTATTTATTATGTATACAGTATACAGAAGAGGGTACCAGATCTCATCATAGATGGTTGTGAGCTACCATGTGGTTGCTGGGAATTGAATGCAGGACCTCTGGAAGAACAGTCAGTGCCTTTAACCTCTGAGCCATCTCTCCAGCCCACTATAAACCTTTTGAAGGCAGGGGACTGAGACTGAAAACAGAAATTTTAATTTACAACTGGGAAACTTTATATCAGAGAAGTGAGTCATAGAGGTAACAATATGGAAACAGCAAAGATCTTTCATCTCTTGACTCTCCCATAGAACTAAGGCAGGTTTAGGATGCACAGTTCCTCCACATAGTGTTGGCGAAAGCACTCTACCTTTGAGCTTAACCAAATGGACTACTCTGGAATCACATGCCTGTTGCTTGTTAAAATTGGCTGAAGCTGCCTCAGCCAAGCCCCTTCTTCTCTGCATTCAGTCTTAGGGCCTCTCTACATGATTTCATAAGATGATAGATTTCTCATGTGATGGTTAAAGGCTCTGAGACTAAGTTTTCCAAGTCACCAGTACTGGAAGGTGGTCTCTTGAGCCCAGGAGCAGAAACTTCTGCTTAAGAAAGAAATCACGGGGCTGTAGAGATGGCTCAGTGGTTAAGAGCACTGACTGTTCAAGGAACATTATGCTGGATAATGGCCCCAGTATGCAATGACACTGATGAGCTGGGGGTGTAAATGAGTGACAGAGCATTTTCCAAGCATGTTTAAGGCCCCGAGTTTAATTCTCAGCACTGCAAAATCAACCAATCAGTAAATAAATAAACACTGGCAATTCAGTTATGCCAAAAAAAAGACAGTAGAAAGTACTTTCTTTAAACAAAAAGGTAAGTTCTTGACCTAAAAAAGGAAAACCAAGGGTATGTTGAGGTTACTAAGATCCACAGTTGCAATGAGTGTTTCATCCAGGACATTGTGAACAAGGAGGAAAAACTGAGCTAGTTTTCCTGTTATAACTAAAGCTGAAAAAGTCTCAGCTACAATGTATAGCACGTGCTTACAAGTGGAAAGCCATGTTTGTGGATGGAAAATATGAAAAGAAAACATGCCCCAATAATGTTGAGATTTTATACCAGGAAGCCTCACACCTACACTAGAACTTCAGCAAGGGACCTGCTGGAGTGAGTGACAGCAAACCATTTATTAAAAGTCAAAGAAAGTACCAGGTAGTGATGGCACACACCTTTGATCCCAGTACTCGGTAGGCAGAGAGAGATGAATCTTAGTGGGTTCAAGGCCAGCCTGGTCTACAGAGTGAGTTCCAGCCAAGGCTATACAAAGAAACCCTGTCTCAAAAAATTAAAAAAAGAAAAAACTATGAAAATAATTTGGAGCGGGGCTGGAGAGATGGCTCAGCAGTTAAGAGCACTGACTGTTCTTTCAGAGGACCTGAGTTTGATTCCCAGCATCCACATGGTAGCTAACAAATGTCTGTAATTCCAAGATCTGACACCCTTACACAGTTATACATGCAGGCAAAAACACCAATTCATATAAAAATAAAAATAAATATTTTTTTTTAAAAAAAGAAAAGAATTTGGAGGGCTGGAGAGCTGGCTCAATGGTTAAGAGCACTGGCTGCTCTTGCAAAGGTCCTGAGTTCAATTCCCAGTGGCCATATGGTAGTCATAACCATCTGTAATGAGATCTGCTGCCCTCTTCTGGTCTCTAGGCAGAACACTGTATAAGTACATTAAATAAATCTTTGTAAAAAAAAAAAAAAAAAAGATATACAACACAGTGTTTTGACATACACATATACTATGAAATCAAACTACATTTTTTTTAAAAAAAGCAAATAATTTGTTAATTTTGCATCTTCTTTTCTGCTCATAATAATTTAATTAAAAATAATGTTTTCCTCCAGCATTCATTAGAATATATACAAACCTTCATATTTTCTTCAGCTCATATCAATGTAAATTATGAAAAGAAAAAAAATTGAACAATGATTTATGCTGATGCAAATAGAACATATTTGCAGAAAATACAAAAATGAGACACTTTTGCTGGAGGATGTCTTTATCAAAACATTCTCTGAGAAAGCATATCCTGCCACAGAAATCTGAAAACTTTAAAAAAAAATGCTGAAATTTACAGATCACTACCACAGATCCTTGTATACTGAACCAGCTAAAAGTATTAAGGACCAGGCATCCCATAGGATGTTGGAAATAGTGTAACAGAAAAGGAGACACTGAAAGAGATGCTGAAAATAGTCTCCACTGCAGATCTGGGCAGAACACGTCTAAACCAAATGAAGACTGACTGCAGGAGAGTTATTTTAAATGCAGTTCACAGCCAAGAAGTCTCCAGATAAACTCACAGGAGGAAAGCCCAGGCCAAAGAGAAGAGGGAGCTTCAGATCTCAGTGCATATAATTTTTGTGACTTCGGGAACAAGTAAATAAATAATGGGCCATAAAGGACTGTTAGGGACCATTTAAAATGAATGCTTCCTTGAGCTGATGGGTAGAGCACCCTGCAAGAAGATGGGGCCTGACAAGTGGATGGGTATGAGATGGCACAGAGCACCAAGCTGTTCGTAGGAGGGCATCTGGCACTAGTGAAGCAAATGTAAGAAGGCATGTGCCTGAACTCCCCAAAGCATGCTCCATTAATGCCTGTTTCAAAATGCCCAGAGCATTTCTCTGAAGTAGTAAGGATAGGCAGATTTACCTAATGAGGCTGTTAAATTCATTAGCTGTGTGCTTGATCTACATCAGTTTCAAATGGGCACTGAGCATGGACCAGGATGCTAAATCTGTCAGAGGCCATAATCAGTAGTGCTGCAGACGCTTTGTCCTGAAACACAGTGGCAGGGCAGAGGCTCCTCAGAACCCCTTACAGTGAAGATGTAGAAGGATTAATGACAGTCATTTGCATGGGTAGCTTTGCAGGCTATGATAATAATAGGCTGTAATGAAACCTATGCCTGAGGCTATACACTGATGACCAGAGAGGCTGAGTAGAGTCTCTCCACCTGAGTACAGGGATTTTACAGTTTCGAAAGAACGTTAGAGAATTTGGGATAGTGCCTGTAACTTAGAGAAAGTTCCTAAGTATAAATGAGCTATGCTGAATATATCTGTGACTCCAGGGACTTTCATATGCCACCATTTGCTAATCTATAAGTTAGCAAACATGGCATTCATTTGTATCAAATACTGTCTACATAGTGAGTTGCAGGACAGCCAGAGCTACACAATGAGACTCTGTCTCAAAACAACAAAACAAAAACAAAGACTAAAAAAACCAAAACACTTGTCTAATCACAATTGGATCTTACCATATAAGGCTGTATAAAAGTATTCTCATGGGGGCTGATGAGATGGGGGCTCGGTGATGACAATCAAATGATGCTCTTGCAAAGGACCCAAGTTTGGTTCTCAACACCCACCCACATCCACTTGTAACACCAGCTCCAGAGGTTCCAAAACTCCCAAAAGTTGTCTTCTAACCTCAAGTGTGCACATCCACACATATTCAAAAAATAGTAAGTGTAAGAGAATCTAAATTTTTATTATAAATACAACAGCAAACATATTTGCAATAATGCTTCATAATAAACTCTTATGCCTAAAAAACAAACAAACAAAAAGATTGTGTAGCTTGCCAGATTAGAACAATGGTTTAGAAAAGAGGTTTCCTATTGTGAATTAAAGTTGATAGAAAAAAAAAAAAAAGGCCACATCTATGCAAAAGATTCTGCAAAACTGATTGATTACCTGACTGATTGACTAGAACTTTGTAATGAAAGAAGAATAAATGCACAGCCAAATTATCTTAGATTATCATTAGTTTGGTAGCTGTCTTAGTCACTGTGCTATTGCTGTGAAGAGACACCATGACTAAGGCAACTCTTAGAAAAGAAAGCATTTAATTGGGAGCTTGCATAGGGTTTCAGAGATTTAGTCCATGACTGTCATGGCAGGGAGTGTGGTGGCATGCATGTCAGCAAGAATGACTCTCCAGTAGTTGTTGGATCTGCGCGTGAGAAGAGACACACTCGCACTACCAAGGCCACATGAGGGTTTATCTAAGAGTTCCCACGTGGGTACAGAAACAGAAGTACAACAGGAGAGAAGAGAGAGAGCAAAACGTGGCGTCTCTTTTTAAGAGAAGGGGTGTGCGGGGCTGGAGAGATGGCTCAGCGGTTAAGAGCACCGTCTGCTCTTCCAGAGGACCTGGGTTCGATTCCCAGCACCCACATGGCAGCTAACAACTGTCTGTAGTTCCAGTTCCAGGCAAACACCAAGGCAAATAAATAAGTAAATAAAGTTTTAAGAAAAAAAAAAGAGAGAGAGAGAGAGAAGGGGTGTGTGCACAGGTTTACATAGTCACGTTTAGGGCATGCCTCCGTATAGGTCCAGGGAGGTGCTTCTGCCAGACAGGTTTACTTTATGAAGCCACGCCCAGTAGGCGTGCCTCCGAACGAGGTGCATCCCACCAGAACCATTTTGGCTCAACCCGTGGAATGCCAGGAATACCTACAGCAGTAGCTCAGAGCTATTTCCTGAAGCACAGACCCAGAGAGGGTGGAAAAAGAGAAACATGAGCTTTTCAAACCTTAACACTCACCCCCTGGGAAGCCCCATGTTGGCTGGGGAAAGGCCAGTGACAAACTTCTTCAAAAAGGATACACATCCTAATCTCTCTAATTCTGTCAGTTTCACTCCCTGGTGCATATACATATGAATATATAAGCCTATTGGAGGTCATTCTTATTCAAGTAACTGTTGTGTGTGGTTTCTATTCCAGACTTTCAGGCCTAGACCAGATGTTTGAACGGCAGTCCAGCAGTCCAACAGAATCACATAGATGCTTATATTAATTTTATGCTGATTGACATTGGGCCCAGGCATATAACTTGCTAACTCTTTCCTTTTAAACTAACCTATGATTCTTATCTTGTTCAGCCATGTGGCTCAATACCTTTTCTCAGCAGCATTTCAACTTCTTCCCTCTGCATCTCCTGGCATCTCTTTCTGCCTGTTCCCAGCGTTTTCTTAGTCTGGTAGCCACACACACACTTCCTGTATGCCTCTGGCCAATCAGCTTTTTACTAAACCAATAGAAGGGACAAATATTTACAACATACCAACATAATCTCACTACAAGCCACCACATTCTACTCCCTGTGCCCCATACTCTTGCAGCCATATCATAATGCAGAATGTATTCAATCCAGCTTCAAAAGGTCCCATCGTCTATAATAGTCTCAACACTATTCACCTGGCAGTGGTAGAGCACACTTTTATTCCCAGCACTTAGGAGGTAGTAGGAGGCAGATTTCTCTGAGTTTGAGACCAGCCTGCTCTACAGAGTGAGTTCCAGGACAGCTAGGGCTACACAGATAGACATTGTCTTGAAAAAAAAAGAGAAGAATTATATACTGAGTCACCAGATCTCTTACCTCTCAGGATAATCAAATGCATTTGTCTTAAGTTTGTAAAATATTCCACACTATGGACTTTTAGTACTCCTGAGCTTTCAGGAGAGGCTTCAGTAACTGGAGAGGCTTCAGTAGCTATAGGTGTTGGCAAATTAAAAAGCCTATTCCAGATACT
The DNA here is from genome assembly GCA_004025045.1 of Sigmodon hispidus. Taxonomy (NCBI): domain Eukaryota; kingdom Metazoa; phylum Chordata; class Mammalia; order Rodentia; family Cricetidae; genus Sigmodon; species Sigmodon hispidus. The sequence continues at coordinate 92,547 of PVIH01006694.1, forward strand.
TAGAAGATTAATCCTTGTACTTCTGTCATTCTAGAACCACTTCTGGTACCAAATCTGTATTAGTCAGAATCTGTATTTTGTTCTTAGAGGAACAAAACTGATAATATATAATATAATATAAATTAATCATATACATATGATTAATTAGAACAGTTTATAGGCAGTGGTCCAGCTAATCCAAAAATGGCTGTCTACCAACAGAAGTTCCAAAACTCCAACTGTTCAGTTCACAGGATTAGATGTCTCAGCACCTCAGCTGGGCTTCAGTGTATGCTGGAATACTGAAGATATAGGCTCTAAGGGCAGTGAAAGAATAGACTAACTAATGAGAGCAAGAGCAGAGAGAGATATCCCTTCTTTCGTGACCTTTAAGTAGGCTGCCAGTAGAAGATGTGACCCAGACTAAATTTTCTACCTCAAAAGATCTGGATAAGGAGTGGGTCTTCCCACTACAAATGACTTAATTAAGATGAGTCCCTCAAAAGTATGCCCGGGCATTTGGGTTTTAGTTAATTCCAGATATAGTCGAGTTGGCCAGCCAAGACTAGCCATCATAGTAGCTATGCTGGTTTAAATAAGAATTGTCCCCACAGTCTCATATATTGGATACCTGGTCCCTCGTTGGTGAAACTGTTTGGGAAGTATTAGGGGTCTTATTGGAAGAGGTATACCAATGGGAGTGTGCTTTGAGATTTCAAAAGCCCACGGAATCAATCAATCTCTCTCTCTCTCTCTCTCTCTCTCTCTCTCTCTCTCTCTCTCTGCTTTCCTGCTTATGGATCACATGTATGCTCTCCTCTACTAATCCATCTCCATGCCTGCCTGCTTGCTGCCAATTCCCCACCATGAGTCAGAAACTCACCCTCTAAAACTGTATTCAAGCCCTCAGTTAAATACTTCATTTTCATTTTTTGCCTTGTTCACGGTGTCTCTTCCCATTAATAGAAAAGAACCTAAGACAGTAGCCATCCATCGTCCATCTCTGTGTCTGACTTAATGTCCTTTTGACTATCAGATAAAAGCCTTTGGCATGAATTATTAGCAGACCACTGGCTTCCACCAGCCCAAAGCTAATCCTGTAGGCAGATAACATCTGGAAGCTGCAGTATTTTCCCTGCTAGGGTGTAACATGCCTTCCTGATAAATGTGGTCACCGTCTTGACTTACTACTTTCTTTTGTTTTGTTATGATGGAAAGTTCATGAAATGTGTATTTCAAGGTAACCTGACTCCATGTTTCTTGGCCAAGGTCACTCATATTTGGCTCAGAACAAACTGTCTCTTATTCTCTTTGAAGCAAGGCTGTGTTCTGTATGGACCCGGTCTTGAGTTTTGTATTTTTGAATGATGCTCTCTCCGTGATCCACATGATAAAATGGCTGTACCCATATTTCTGAGTCAGGAAGGAACTTTTGTACGGATGTATACTCTAGCATTTTTAGGCACAGTCTCACTGTGTACACTCTGCCATCTTCAAACTCTGATTCTCCTGTCCCAAGCATCATCCTCCTGAGTATTCTGATTAAAGGAGTCACCACACCTGCCTCACAAAGATCTTTTGCTCGACACAGGTCACCTCACTTGATGCAAAAGAAAAGAATTTTATCCAAAAGACATGTTTGTTACAAACTGAAGTTTTAAGGCAGTTGTGGTGGTGCATACTTTCAATCCCAGAACTCGGGAATCAGAGGTACAAGATCTCTGCGAGTTCAAGGCCAACCTAGTCTACATAGTGAGCTCTAGGATAGCCAGAGCTACAAAGTGAGAACCTGTCTCAAACAAACAAAAAAATGAAACTCTGCATTGAAATGTTTCACAAGGGGCTAGAAAATGTCTCCATATATAAAGTACTTGCTACACAAGCCTGATGGCCCAGAACCACCATGGAGCCAGTTGGTGTTCACAGTCTATAATGTCCACAGCAGGATGAGAGGTAAGACAAGAGAATCACAGGAAAACAACAGACAGGATAGCCTGGCCTACATAACAGTAAACAATGAGACACTGTCTCACACACACCAAGAAAGGATTGACACCTGAGGTTGTCCTCACAGCTGCATCCAAACACACACACACACACACACACACACACACACACACACAACCCATATATATGTATGTATGTATGTGTGTGTATATATATATATGCACCTGCACCATATACATAGTAAATAAGTAAATAAATGTTCAATACTTTTAAGACTTTCTTCCACCCTGGTAGGGTTGCCAGATTTAATAAGGAAAAGTGCCAGACATCTAGTTAACTTTTAGCTTCAGTAAAATATTAAACCACATGTTCAGAATAAATACATCCATGTAGTGTTGATACATGCATGTGTATATACTTAAAAATTGAAAATATCAATTTACCTGGGCATTCTCTTTCACCTGGCAATCTAGCTAGTGGAGAGTAACTATGATGACTAATGCACTAACACCTTGATGAGATCTGGGAATGCCTCTGGGTTAGCACAGCACACTTCTGTGTCAATAAAGGAGCTTCCCAGGTCAATCCAATGATGAGGGCTTTGACCTAATGAATGGCATAATTCATTAGTTACTCTGGGACTGTGGAAAAGTGGGCCTAGCTGGAGGAAATGGATCACAGGAGGGTGTGTCCTTGGGGACTATACCTTGCCTTGGCCCCTTCCTGTTGCTATTCTATGCTGCTCTCTGTCCAGCAGGATGTGGACACTCTTCTCCTTCACATACCACAGTCACCAGGATGCTCAGGTTCACCTCATACCCAAAGTCATGAAGTCTCCCAGATAGCTCTGTGGAAAGTCATCCCTCCTTTCCAAGTTGTCTATGTGAAGTATTTTGTCCCAACAACACAGTAATAACTGATACATTATGTAACTTTACATTTGTCTTATATGCAGGAAAGAAATGTCAATAGAGAATGCTGGGAAGGCTCTCACGTTTATCAAAAGTCTAGCTACAATTTAAGGAAGCTGTCTTCCTTAATTTTCTATTGCTGAAATAAGATGCCATGACCGAGGAAAGATATAGAAGGAAGAGTTTACTTGGGGGCAAGGGGAATGGCTAGTTGTCTCTACAGTTAAGATCCCTTACTGCTCTTGAAAAGGACCAGAGTTTGATTCCCAACATTCACATTGGGTGGTTCACAGTCACCTATAAAATCCAGCTTCAAGGATCATCCAATGACTGCCTCTGATCTTTATAGGAACCCACAAGCATGTGTACACACACACACACACATACACACAAATTAAAGTGAATCTTTAAAAAGCGTTTATCTGAAGCTTAGGATTTCAGAGGGTGAGTCCGTGACCGTCATGGCAGGGAGCATGGCACAGGCAGGCATGGTCCTGGAGCAGTAGCTAAGAGCCTAGATCTAATCCACAAGCATGAGCCCAAGAGAGTGCTAACTGAAACTGTGTGGGTCTTTGGAAACCTCAAAGCCCACCCCTATACCAGGCTTTCTCTGGGCTGCCAGCCAGCTCCCAAATCATGACACAAGACTTATTAGTTATGAATGCTCAGCCTTATCTTATGCTCGATCCACTAACTCTTATAACTTAATTTAACCTGTTTCTCTTCATCTACATTTTGCCTCAGGGTTTTCATTTTGAATGTCATACTTTCCCTGCTGCTTCCTTGGCTGGCTGGCCCCAGGCATCTCCCTCTCCTTCTCCCTTATTTTCTCTTCTAGTCTCTCAAGCCTAGAGTCCTCTTCCTACTTATTCTCCCTGCCCACCAGCCCTGTCTGTTCCTCTATTTCCTAGCTATTGGCTGTTCAGCTTTTTCAAATGCCTTAGGCAGGCAAAGCAACACATTTTTACATCATTTAAAAATGCAGCATAGGGACTGGAGAGATGGCTCAGCGGTTAAGAGCACCGTCTGCTCTTCCAGAGGACCCGGGTTCGATTCCCAGCACCCACATGGCAGCTAACAACTGTCTGTGGTTCCAGTTCCAGGCAAACACCAAGGCAAATAAATAAAAATAAATAATAAAGTTTTTTAAAAAAATGCAGCATAAGCAAATGTGACACACTTTTACATAGATTAATATCCCACAACACAAACAAATGTAACACATTTTTACATGGTTAAAGTAATATTCCACAACACACCCCCAGTAACACACCACCTCCAACAAGCCACACCTCCCAATTCTTCCCAAACAGTTCTACCAACTGGGGACCAAGTATACAAACATGTGAGCCTATGGGGATCATTCCCATTTAAATCAGCATAGAAGCATATATTCCCTCTAAAAAATAATTCCAAAGCCTGAAATGGTTGTACACCCATTTAATCCCCAGCACTTACAAGGGAGAGGCAAACGAGTCTCAGTGTTCAAGGCCAGTCTGGTCTACATAGAGAGTTTCAGATCAGTCAGAGCTAGATAGGAGTGAGCTCTCTCTCTCTCTCTCTCTCTCTCTCTCTCTCTCTCTCTCTCTCTCTCTCTCTCTCTCTGTCTCAAAAAAAAATTATGAAAGAAAGGAAATAAGAAAGGAAGGCCCACATGCATGAAGACATTCCCACACACATTTGCATATCACACACACATAAAATGAGAAAACAATAAAATAGTGTGCCCCAAACTATAATTTTCTGCATCTTTAAATTTTTGCTTTATGTTTACAGAAGTGTTCTAAGCCATTAAAGTCATAGTTTTACAACAGGAAGGCAGGATCGTTCCTGAGACGGACAGCGTAGGACCATACTCATTAGAAGGCTCTGGCAGCACACGGAGTGACGGACTTCAGTGGCCATAAACACAGAGGGAAGACATTAAAGCAAATGAGGAAGGAAGGCCACCCTGACTAGACGCCATCTTAATCAGCTAGAACGTGATTGGCTGCCACACTTTACTTTATTCCACAAATATGATCTATGGAGACCTTGCCTTGCTCTTTGCAGAGCAGAGGGAATGTAGACAGTGATGCTGAGCCGGGTCTATGCCTATATCATCCCAGTACTTCAAAAGCATAGCAGAAAAAGCGCATGAGTTCAAGGCCAGACTGGACTATGTGGCAAGTACCCTAATTTCAAAAGAAAAATAAAATAAGTGAGTGGATGAGTTAGAAAGACAGATAGAGGGGCTGGAGGGATGGCTCAGCAGTTAAGAGCACTGTCTGCTCTTCCAGAGGACCGGGGTTCAATTCCCAGCACCCACATGGCAGCTAACAACTGTCTGTAGTTCCAGTTCCAGGCAAACACCAAGGCAAATAAATAAAAGTGTTTTTTAAAAAAAAAAAAAAAAAAAAAAAAAAGAAAGACAGATAGATACACAGATATTCATGCTGTTGTATATCAGGAAAGATGGCTGAAGAGGCCGTGAAGAAAGTTGCAGAACTACTCAGGGCAATGGGTTGAGGGACATTTTACTCAATCCTCAAAGTATCTCTGACATTCATCTCCACAAATTCCTTCCCTACTATTGTTGAAAAGAAAAACATAAATGGCAGAGCTTGGTCAACAGCATCATTAACTGGTAGGGTGGCTGAGGGGACATAATGGGTAATGCTGAGTTAGTCCTAAGTAGGTGGCAGTGTCTAGAAGGGTCTTTTTTACATTCAGGAGAAAAGTTGCCATCACTGAAACTGTTAGCCCCAAATCCTAATCGGAACTAAATTGGAAAGGAAAACTGAGGTCACATTCACCTCATTCCTTCAGTGTTTAGGAAAAGATAGGAGCAATGATGCTCCCCAGCCCATCCTTGGGAAAGCACAGCTGCCTCCGGTATGTAAACATGGGCATCCTCTCCTCTTTGACTTATAGGATGGATATTCTCCTTAATAATACAAACAGAATGCTGTAACTAAAGGTCATCGGTGTTCCTTCCTAATTATCACAGTGGTGATTGCATTCTCCCCAGAATTTACTTGTTAGAGAAAGTATTCCAGAATTGTTTGCATCTGTTTAGAACATGGAACTACCAAAGGGCAGGTCATTCGTTAAAGATAAAACCAGGCTGGGGAAACTCACAATATTTAGAATTAGGATATCATTTCTACATAACAATGGGCAACGAAAGGACCTTGTTATGTCCTGGCACTTGGGACTCTGAAAGCTGTGCCTATTTATGGTTGATTTCTGTATTAGCCAGGGTTCTCTAGAGTCACAGAATTGTGGAATGAATATATTCATACATATTCTATGAATATATAGAGAGATTGATTTCTTATAAATGGGATTTATTGGGAAGACTTACAGGCTACAGTCCAACTAATATAACTATGGCTAGCTGTGAATGGAAAGTCCAAGAATCAGGGGCTGGAGAGATGGCTCAGAGTTTAAGAGCACTGACTGTTCTTCCAGAGGTCCTGAGTTCAATTCCCAGCATCCACATGGTGGCTCAAAACCATCTATGATGACATCTGGTACCCTCTTCTGTATACTGTATACATAATAAATAAATAAATCTTTTTTAAAAGAAAAAAGAAAGTCCAAGAATCTAGTAGCTGCCTGAGCCCCTGAGGTTGGGTGTCATAGCTCATTTCCTGTATATACTGGAATCCCAAAGAAGTAAGAATGGATGTGCTGACAAGGTGAGGGCAAGCCGGCAAAGGATGAACAATCCCTTACTTCTTCCATTGCCCTTACAGTGGCTTCCAGCCTCAAGATCCCCAGCAAAGACTTGCTGTTTTCTTGCCCTAAGATCTGGATCACAGGTGTACCCTCCAGATCTGGATTGTTGTTCATTCCACATATAGTCAAGTTGACAACCAAGAATAGCCATCCTGACTTCATTACTTGGTTAACTGTAAAAATGAAAACCTCATCTTTTCTTTTATTGGTGAGCTCTGCTGTTTAACAACTTGAAATTGCAGTTTCTAGAAACAGTGATGACCAAAGCAACAGAATATCCATGGCACTTGCCATGAACTTGGTTGGAAATTAGATCCTATGATGGATAAAAGACACAAGCAGGGTCTAACCCTTATGTTTATGGGGCTAACATTCCAGCAGACAACTGCAGTGTGGAACTCATGGACCTATACCGTGAGTAAGAACACAGACGTGCCCACTGGCGAGACAAAGTATTACAAAAGGAACAGCCATGGGCAGTGAGAAGCCTCAGTGAACAGAGACACTTGCCTCCAATCCTAGAAACTTAAGCTTCATCCCTGGAACCCCACATAGTAGGAAAGAAAGCCAATTCGTATGAAGTGTTCTCTGGCCTCTGTGGATGTGTACATGATAACACACACTAAATAAATAAGTGTAAAACTTTAAAAAGGAGGCAGAGGTAACAGAAGGAAGAGTAGCTAATTTAGGTGGAGGTAGATGCTTTTCTCCCCGCCCCCCTTATTTATCTATGTGCATTGGTGTTTTCCCTGCATAAAGTTGTCTAGTACCCTGGAACTGGAGCGTTAAACAGTTGTGAGCTGCCATCTGGGTGCTGGGAAGTAAACCCAGGTCCTCTAGCAAAATATTCAGTGCTCTTAACCACTGAGCCATCTCTTCAGACCATGGGGAGAAACTCAAAAGTCTTAAACACGCATAGTATTTCACTTAGCAGTGAAGGGAGCAGGCGAAAGCACCTTGGCCTGGGTGCTGCCATTTTGACTTCAGACTCCATTTTACCTGGAGGGGGAAACAAAGTTCAGGTTCCCAAGTCCTAAGGGAGCTGGGAACTTTCCAGTGGCTGACCATTCTCCTCCCTAAACCATAGAAATAGTCATTACACATTTTTAGTTCTCTAGAAACATCATGGCTGTTCCCAACCATAGAAGGAAGAGATGAATCTGATTGGTTGGAATGATAGGGTTGCATTATTGACGATGATAGAAAGCACAAGGAAGGCCCTAATTTCTAAGTCCTGACTGGTGAAAATTATAACTGTAACTTGGCAACAGATGTCAGTGAACTTTATGCCTGTGAACCCCACTTCTGCTCCTGCTTAGGGCTGTCAGCAGAAACAAGGCTCGTGAGTCCTTGTCCTGCAGCCCTGATTCATCAGTGACCTGCTGATGTGGCGAATCATTAAAATCTTGGTCCCCGTAAGTGTTATCTCTCTCCTTCCTCTACTGCATAACAGTTTGGGGGTAACAGTTAGATGTGGGGAAAGAACCCCAAATCCTCAATGTGTATTATTTCAAAGCCAGCCAAACCCTTCTCAACCATGGACATGATAAACAGCAGAGCTGGATCCCAACACTATTAGATGTAGGATAGCTATGGGGAAATGTAACAGATAAGTTTCAGTAAAAAAACAGCAAATGATAGGTAGTCCCACCATGTTAGTAGACTTAGGTTTTCTTTTGCTTATTTTTCCCTACCCAGTTTCTGCTTCCTGTATTCCTTTCCCTTGTCTTGTCTAGCACCAAGTCTTTCCTTTAGGGCATGTCTCTTCTCTGACATCTTCTCTAAAAATGGAATAAGAGTGCAGAAGTTGAGTATGGTGGCCAGCACCTGTCATTGCAATGTTTTAGTGGGATTGTGTTCTGTTCCATTGTAAATAACTGTCCCACCTACTAGTTTAATAAAAAAAACACTGATTGGCTGAAGGCAGACAGGAAGTGTGGGTGGAGCTACAAGATTGGGAAAACTCTGGGAACTGGAAGAGCAGAGCAGAGATACCACAGAGACACCATGAAGACACCACCATGAGATGGCAGCAGACGCGGAGGAAAGAAGTTGAAACACTACTCTGAGAAAAGGTACCAAGCCAGATGGCTAAACAAGATAAGAATCATGGGTTAGTTTAAGAGTAAAGAGTTAGCAAGGTATATGCCTGGGCCCTATCTCGATCAGCATAAAATTAATATAAGCCTTTGTGTGATTATTTGGTGCCAAGCAGCAGTGGAGCTGTGAGTTGGTCCAAATTGCAGGGCAAGGCCCAAAAGTCTGGGCCAGAAATACTACACTGTGCTTGTGCTCTAATGCAAAAGAGTATCAAGTCTGGAGCCATCCTGGGCTGCAATAACAAGATTATGATGCTGAAAGAGAGAGAAAAGGAGTTAAAAAAAGATAGGCAGAGAAAGAGGGGGATTTCCATCGCGTGGTAAGTATGGAAGCTGTGTTTAGCTGAGTTGGTGAGAACTAAGAGGTAAGTGTGGAACTTTAAGGATAGATGAGTTGTTTCAGCTCTTTAAAACTATGAGGAGGGGCTGGAGAGATGGCTCAGAGGTTAAGAACACTGACTTTTCTTCCAGAGGTCCTGAGTTCGATTCCCAGCAACCACATGGTGGCTCACAACCATCTGGTACCCTCTTCTATATACTGTATAAGTAATAAATTAAAAAAATCTTTATAAAAAAAGAATCATGTTAAAAAAAGAAACTATAAGAAAAGATGACAGGAATGGCAGGAACTTAGAGACCTGAAGGTTCTAATGAAGGGCAGTTTGGTTTTTAAGAGCATGAACCTGGGATCATTTGGACACCATAGGAAGAGCCTAACTAACAGAAGGTAAAGGTTAGTGTGCTTAACTAACAGAATCTAACTAGTAGGAATATCAAAGGCATGGAAAGTTTGTAGAGGATGAGAGACAATTTCACTTAGCATGATTGGCAAGTCCTTCCAACAGAATGGAGGATCACTGATAGCCAAGGGTAAAAAGAGTATGCTTAGTATCAAAGAAACGAGGTTAGTCACAGGGAACTGCTACTACTTTGGAGGAAATATGAGTAATGGCAGATTAGTAACACCACAGATGGGAGGTGAGAGGGGGAAGCAAAGAGGATGGGAAAGAGAGGGATTTGCTACAAATACCTCCATGGTAAATTGTGAAGTGCACTTGTTGATTTGTGCGTTGTCTTGCCACACCTGTCAAAGCAGTCATGCTGAAAGACAAACTTGCTGGGGAATGCTTTAAAATGTTTTTCTTGTTATTAAAAGTGGGTTAAATAAGCTGAAAGTAAAATGATATGTTCAACAACCCAGGTTTAGACAACATTGAGAGGCCTTGATAAATGTGAGTTTAAATTACAGAATTAGGGCTAGAGATAGGGTTCAGGGTCATTAAAAGCACACGTTGCTCTTGTAGAGGACTTGAAATTGATTCCCAATACCTACATCATGTGGTTTACAACCCAGCTCCGGGATGTCTGGTGCCCTCTTCTGGCTTCCCATGCACCTCACTCGTGTGCTCAAACCTACACATACAAATGGCATACACCTGAGAAACACAGAAATACACACAAAGAAAAAGTAATTTTTTTTTCTTTATTTTATTTATTTATTTATTTGCCTTGGTGTTTGCCTGGAACTGGAACTACAGACAGTTGTTAGCTGCCATGTGGGTGCTGGGAATCGAACCCGGGTCCTCTGGAAGAGCATACGGTGCTCTCAACTGCTGAGCCATCTCTCCAGCCCCGAAAAAGTAATTTTTAAAAAAAAACCTTAAGTCACAAAATTGAAAAGAAATTTTGAAACCAATAACTAAAGTTTGTGTGCCCGCTGGCTAATATTTTTAATCACTTAAGAAGTATTCATTTTTATGAATTACATGCTATGGGCAGCTACTCCAAGCATCCAGATTTAATCACTATAAGGCTAAATTCATTGTCTAAATAAATAAACAAGCAAATGCTTTGTCTTTGGAGCTTGGCTATAAAAGCCTTACTCCATCACAAATATTTTAAAGATATCATAAACAACAATCACCTAACATAAATCAAGATACATACTTGCAAAGCAATATCCTGATGTCTATTATCTGCTGTGATTGATCATCTGCTTACCTCAAACTCATCTAAATGCCAATCAGGGTATGTACTGAAAGCACATTTGATCTAAAATAGGGGTGGGAGACTTTAAAAACCAATACATTAGTAGCTGAAGATTTTTAATTTCTCATCTTAAACATACTCAAGATCTAGATCATAATAGCCAAAGCCATGTGGGAGATGGTCAAGACAGTCACATTCATGTTTTATTTGTTTTGTGAGACAGTGTCACTTAGAGCCCAGGCTGGCCTTGAACTCACAAGAGAGGCAACGATAACCTTGAAGTACCAGTGAGTGCTACACCCTGCTGATTCTGAACTACAACTTTAAAGGGTTGACAAAGTAACATTCAGAGAAAGGTAAATAGATGGCCTGTAAAGGATTCTAACAAATTTCACTTGTCTCATTAACATTGTTTCAAACCAATTTTTTTATCACTCCTTTAAAAACAATGTTACAGGGCAGTGGTGGCACAGGTCTATAATCCCAGCACTCGAGAGGCAGAGGCAGGTGGATCTCTGAGTTCAAGGCCAGCCAGAGGTTCAGAATGAGTTCTAGGGCTACATAGAGAAACCCTTTGGGGGGGCAACAATCACAATCATGCTCTCCTCCTCAGTGCTCTTTTACTGTTCTTCTTCCTTACATCCTTTGGTCCATTGTACATTTGATGCTTTTTCCAGTGCAGCTAACTCTGGAAAATCCTCATCTCTCAAAACTCTACATCTAAGAAGTGGCAGCAGAGGCAGTGGTGGTGGTAATTGCCTTTAATCCTATCCCTCACAGGACACGGAGACAGGAGGATTGCTAAGACTTTGAGGTGAACCTGGTCTACAGACTGAGTTCCAAGACAGTCAGGAATACACAAAAGAGAGAAACCCATCTTAAGAAACAGAAAGAAAGAAAAAAACCTCAACACCTCCCCACTTCCACTCAATGTAGAAATTGCTCAAAAAAAAAAAAAAAAAAAAAAAAAAACTAGAATTGCCCTGTGACCCAGATCACCCACTCCTTGGTAGAAACATGAAGTAGTCTCAATCACAAAGACACCTGCACATGCGTGTTTATGGCTGAACTAGTCACAACTACCAAGACACAGAGTCTGTCTCAACATCATCAACAGTTGAATAGATTTTTTTTAAAACAAAGTAATATGCAAAGTAAATATATAAAGTAATATACAAACAAAGTAAGTATACATGTGGTGGTTTGAATAGAATGTGGCCCCTGTAGGAGCATATAATTGAATGCTTTGTACCCAGCTACTGGAACTACTTGGGAAGAATTAGGAGGTGTGGCCTCATTGGAGGAGGAGGCATGTCACTAGGGTGGGCTTTGAGGTTTCAAGAGCCTACATCATGACCAGTTAACTCCATATATATATATACCATGGTTGTTGTCTCAACACTGAGGCTCTCATCCACTGCTCCAGTACCTGCATATTACCATGAGTCCCCGGCAACAATGGACTCACCCTCTGAAACAATAAGCAAGCTCAGAGTTAAATGTATCCTAAGTGGCCTTGGCTGTGGTGCTCTGACATAACAGTAGAAAGTAAACAGTGCAACTTTCTGCTTTTTTAAAAAAATGAAATGACATCTCAGGGGAATGTGAATTAAGCTGGAAAGCAAGGCTAAAAGAAGCAAGATCCAGACAAAAATTGCCCGTTTTTTTTTTTTCTGCATGTGCAGAAATTAGTTTTGTATATTTGTATGCAACATGATAATGGGGAAGAATGTGGGAACAAGAAAAAGTAGCAGGTAAAGACGGGGTGTGAGCAAAGAGCATGATCCGCTCCTGTGAAGATGTCAAGGACACCAATACTTTTGCACACTAACTAAAAATGACCCCCATCCCGTGAAGACTGCCCTAACTCAAAGTAGTAAGTTAAACCCACATTTAACTCATCTCCACCTCTCCACAGACCCTTTTGCATCTGTTTAATGGAGCACAGCTCCTGAAGTTACAATCTCGATAAATGGGAGGTTCTAGAACAAATCTCAAGCACATTTTTTTAAATTCTTATTTTTTTATCTTATGTGCATTGGTGTTTTGCCTGCATGTATAACTGTGTAAGGGTGTCAGATGTTGGAATTACAGACAGTTGTTAGCTGCCATGTGGTTGCTGGGAATCAAACTCAGGTCCTCTGGAAGAACAGTCAATGCCCTTAACTGCTGAGCCATCTCTCCAGCTGCAAACTCAAGAGTACAGTTCCACTGATAAAGGAGACAAGTGATGACTAAATTCAATTGATTAATTTCTTTTTTGTTTGTGTTTTGGTTTGTTTTAGTTTGATTTTTTTGTTGTTGTTGTTAGTGTTGTTGGTATTAAGACAAATCCTTACTCTGTAGCCCTGGATGTCCTAGAACTCACAATGTAGACCAGACTGGCTTCAAACTCACAGAAATCCACCTGCCTTTGCTTTGTGAACATCCCCAAAATTGACAAATTTCAAAGTCAACTTGTATAGCACCAAGATAGTATCAACGCCATGTGCTGTGTGTGACCTATTTAAATTACAGAACAAAATCTTTGAATAAAAAAATTCTATACACACACACACAACGGAAAGGAAGAAAGAGAAAGAAAAAATATGGTGAGACATTCCTTTAATTCCAGCTCTTAGAAAGCAGAGGCAAGCAAATCTCAGAGTTCCAGGCCGGTCAGTACTATATAGTGAGACTTATCTAAAAAGGAAGGGCAAAAAAAGGTTGTTTATGTACCTTCCCATACTTTGGAAGCTAGCCTGCAGGAGGAAGCGCTCCAATCAAAGCAGCCTGATTTCCCCTTATCTTGTGACTGAACTGTGTGGTATCTGGAAGGTAAACAAGAGCAATAATTCGATGGCTATTCTTTGTTGTCAGCTTGAATACATACATTATATATATAGATCATATATAGAGATCATATATATATAGATAGATCATATATATATATATATATATATATATATATATATATATATAGTGGCTCACAACCATCACCTCCCTCTCACCCTCCTTTCCTCTGCATCTGGAGGTGAGAGCAAGTCAGCCCTTTTAGCCATTACTTTTTAGCTTCGTATTAATATTCTAAATTATTCATAATACTCATAATATCCTCTCTTCCAAAATCCAAGCTGCTTTAGAAGACCAGCCTCTCCTTTTCTGTCGATTCCGAGTACCTGTTGACAACAGTGTCTGGTTCACATATTTTTTCTCATTTCTTCTATCATTACAGACAATTCTCATAGCTCTATGGAAGCAGTTTAAAATGGTGGTGATACTATTTGGGCCCCTTCTGCCAAGGACCATGCTGAGATAACTTCTACCTATGAATTTCTCTGATTCTTCCATGGTCCCCATAAGACATGCGCCACCTTCAGTCCTGAGTTACAGGTGAGAAAGTGGATATTTAGAAACTCAGGTTGATTCTGGACAGAGTTGCCAGGTGACAGGCAATCCAGGCCACCAATTTATATACTCTTTCTACATTAACCTTCCAGAATGATTCCCCCACTACCCCCTGCCATAACAGCTTCTCCAGCCACACCCAACAACCTGGGGGACACTGAGAACTGCTCACACTTGAAATTCTAATCTTCAAAATGCCAATGCGCACCAACCTTTCATCTATTCCTTTTGTCTATCACACTGAGTTGCCCTTACATTCTCTCTAGACCACTTAGCAACTCTCTAACTAGAAACAAGGCGCCTCAACCATATCCTCCATCATCACCTGTTCTCAGGAGTCCCAGTGACAAGCCATAGAAATCCTTGCCTTTCCCTTCCTATCCTGCACAGACCGTAGAGAGCACTGCGCCATAAGCATTGCCCATTGGGATGCTGCCCCAGCTGTCAGCGCACATGAGCTCTCTGTCCTCATTTGTTCCCCTTCTCTCTCTCTCTCTCTCTCTCTCTCTCTCTCTCTCTCTCTCTCATCCTCATTTGACTTCTACACCCAACTCTTCAAGGTTATATTCTTTCACGAGCTTCTCAGAATTTTAAATTAATTCTATTAGGAGCTATTTTAAGAGCATAAAAAAACGTTCAAAGTAAAATATGAAAACAAAATGAAAATGAAAACAAATCGTGCATCACACAATTTGTCAGATTCTCTTTTTAAAAAATAAATGATAAACATGGAATTCCCTTGGGTGAAATTCAGAAATCTCATTCTCAAGCCTCTTCCTAGGGATAAACATGGTCTTGATTTTAGTATGCATAATGCTAATGCATCTTTTTATAATGCATATACAATTTTCATGAATATTACATGTGATGTAAAACTATATACTCCATACAATGATTTTTCAGGGCTAAAAACTTCATGTTATAAGTTCTACATATCATTCAATAGCATTCCTTTTGGTCAAATTTCCAGCAGTGTTTTAAGATTTATGTATTTTTATATGTTTGAGTCTTTTGCGGGAATGTATACATGTGGACTACATGTGTGCCTTGTGTCCATGGAGGCCAGAAGAGGCCACAGGATTCCCTGGAAATGGAGTTACAGGCAATCTTGAGAGCCATGTGGGTGCTGGGAAATGAAGCTGGTCCTCTGTAAGAGCAGCAAGTGCTCTTACCACTGAGCTATCTCTCCAGCCTCTAGCAGCATTACTTTTGAGAGATCTAAACCAATGCTTCCTTTCTTTTCCTGATTGATGGTTAAGCTATTCTAGGTATTCTATAGCTGCAGGGATAGTGCAGTGGGAGTTCTGCCCAGAAGCACAGGACATTCTAAGGGGTGTTTTGTTCTGTTTTGTTTTGTTTTGTTTTGGTGGGGTGGGTAGTGGGTGGTATTTGTTTGTTGTTTTGTTTTTTTCTGAAAAAGAAAACAAACACAGGGTTTCACTTGCTGAAACTGGAACTCAGAGATTTACCAGCTTCTGTCTTCAGTGCTTCAGTTAAAGGTGTGTACTACCACCACCCAGTTTACACTCTAGTTTTTGTTGTTCTTATTTATTATGTACTCAGTATTCCATCTGCATGTATGGTTGCACACCAGAAGAGGGCATCAGATCTCATTCTAGATGGTTGTGAGCCACCATGTGGTTGCTGGGAATTGAA